>CM056608.1:36665853-36913169 GCA_029721355.1 Tegillarca granosa | reverse complement strand
TACACACAGTCCACCCTACACCACAGTTCACCCTACACACAGTCCACCCTACACACAGTCAACCCTACACAGTTCACCCTACCACAGTTCACCCTACACACAGTCAACCCTACACACAGTTCACCCTACACACAGTCAACCCTACACACAGTTCACCCTACACACAGTCCACCCTACACAGTCAACCCTACACAGTTCACCCTACACACAGTTCACCCTACACAGTCAACCCTACACACAGTTCACCCTACACACGTCCACCCTACACACAGTCCACCCTACACACAGTCCACCCTTCACACAGTCCACCCTACACACAGTTCACCCTACACACAGTCCACCCTACACACAGTCCACCCTACACACAGTTCACCCTACACACAGCCAACCCTACACACAGTTCACCCTACACACAGTTCACCCTACACACAGCCAACCTACACACAGCCAACCCTACACACAGCCACTACACACAGTCAACCCTACACACAGTTCACCCTACACACAGTCCACCCTACACACAGTTCACCCTACACACAGTCAACCCTACACACAGTTCACCCTACACACAGTTCACCCTACACACCAGTTTACACCTACACCCAGTCCACCCTACACACAGTCCACCCTACACACAGCCAACCCTACACACAGTTCACCCTACACACAGTTCACCCTACACACAACCCAACCCTACACACAGTTCACCCTACACACAGTCACCCTACACACAGCCAACCCTACCCACAGCCAACCCTACACACAGCCAACCCTACACACGGTCCACCCTACACACAGTCAACCCTACACACAGTTCACACCTACACACAGTCCACCCTACACACAGTTCACCCTACACACAGTCAACCCTACACACAGTTCACCCTACACACAGTTCACCCTACACCACAGTTCACCCTACACACAGTTCCCCAACACACAGTCCACCTCCCACAGTCCACCCTACACACAGCCTACACACAGTTCACCCTACACCACAGTCCACCTACACACAGTCAACCCTACACACAGTCAAACCCTACACACAGTTCACCCTACACACAGTCCACCCCTACACACAGTTCACCTACACACAGTCAACCCTACACACAGTTCACCCTACACACAGTCCACCCTACACACCAGTCCACCCTACACACAGTCAACCCTACCACACAGTTCACCCTACACACAGTCAACCCATACACACAGCCCACCCCTACACACAGTTCACCCTACACACAGTCCACCCTACACACAGTCAACTACACACACAGGTTCACCCTACATCACAGTTCACCCTACACACAGTCCACCTACACAACAGTTCACCCTACACACAGTCAACCCTACACACAGTCCACCCCTACACACAGTTCACCCTACACACAGTCACACACTACACACAGTCAACCCTACACACAGTTCAACCCTACCCACAGTCCACCCTACACATCAAGCCAACCCCTACACACAGCCACCCCTACACACAGTCACCCTACACTCGATCCACCCTACACGCAGCCAACCCTACACACAGCCAACCCTACACACAGTCCACCCTACACTCGATCCACCCTACACGCAGCCAACCCTACACACAGCCAACCCTACACACAGCTCACCCTACACACAGTCCACTCTACACACAGCCAACCCTACACACAGTCACCCCTACACACAGCCAACCCTACACACGATCCACCCTACACACAGCCAACCCTTCACACAGCCAACCCTACACACAGTTCACCCTACACACAGTCACCCTACACACAGCCAACCCTACACACCAGCCAACCCTACACCACAGTCCACCCTACACTCGATCCACCCTACACGCAGCCAACCCTACACACAGCCAACCCTACACACAGTCCACCCTACACTCGATCCACCCTACACGCAGCCAACCCTACCACACAGCCAACCCTACACACAGTTCACCCTACACACAGTCCACCCTACACACAGCCAACCCTACACACAGCCAACCCTACACACAGTCAACCCTACACCACAGCCAACCCCTACACACGATCCACCCTACACACCAGCCAACCCTACACACAGCCAACCTACACACAGTCAACCCTACACACAGCCAACCCTACACACGATCCACCCTACACACAGTCAACCCTACACACAGCCAACCCCTACACACGATCCACCCCTACACACAGCCAACCCTTCACCACAGCCAACCTACACACAGTCCACCCTACACACAGTCCACCCTACACGCACTCAAACCCTACAAACAGTCAACCCTACACACAGTCAACCCTACACACAGCCAACCCTACCACACAGTCCACCCTACACACAGCCAACCCTACACACAGCCAACCCTACACACCAGTCAACCCTACACACAGTCCACCCTACACACAGTCAACCCTACACCACAGTCCGCCCTACACACAGTCCACCCTACACACAGTCCACCCTACCACCAGTCCATCCTACACACAGTCCACCCTACACACAGTCCACCCTACACACAGTCCACCCTACATACAGTCAACCCTACACACACCAAACCCTACACACAGTCAACCCTACACACAGTCCACCCTACACACAGTCCACCCTACATACAGTCAACCCTACACACAGCCAACCCTACACACAGTCAACCCTACACACAGTCAACCCTACACACAGCCAACCCTACACACAGTCAACCCAACACACAGTCAACCCTACACACAGCCAACCCTACACACAGTCAAACCCTACACTCAGCCAACCCCTACACACAGTCAACCCTACATACAATCAACCCTACAAACAGTCAACCCTATATACAGCCAACCCTACACACAGTCAACCCTACACACGATCCACCCTACACGCAGTCAACCCTACACGCAGTCAACCCTACACGCAGTCACCCCTTTCACACAGTCAACCCTACACCAGTCAACCCTACATACAATCAACCCTACACACAGTCCAACCCTATATACAGTCAACCCTATATACAGTCAACCCTACACACAGCCAACCCTACACACAGTAGTAGTCCGACCTACGCAGCAGTCAAGCCTACACAGTCAACCCTACATACACTCGTGCATGAAGCGTGTTAGGTCAGAGGAAATTCGGTGTTAGCCTTCAAACAAAAGGTGTCTGTATGAGTTTGAGACCACCTTTCGACCGCCCAACTGAGAACTGAGGTTATTACTCGTAGACCTTAATTGGTTGGCTCTGGTACCGGTATAAAAATGACATTGTCCGCGGTGTTTATCTGCAAAATTGCGGACAGGTGTCCTAGCACTCATAACATCGACATGAGGGTTCACTTGTACATAGCAAATTGGATTTCTGGCACAAAACTCACGCACCACACGAACTTAGATTTAGATTAGATTCAGCCGTCTAAAATTTAAAATTGATTTAAAACTAAGGTTTGTTCCCTCGTGCAAAGCATTCCTTAGCTGGATTTGGATTTTTATAATTTTGGAACTTTAATTCATTATTTTCAGCTGTTTGGAGTGGGGTGGATTAATGGTGGGGAAACCTGAGTGCCCGGAGAAAACCACCGACCTTCGGCAAGCGAACTGACAAACTTTCTCACACTATGATCTGTCCCGAGTGGGATTCGTACCCAGGCGGTGAGAGGCACTGTGATCCGTAAACGCGCGCTTTAGACCACTTGGCCACCGAGGTCCCCTCAACTGTTTGGCTGATGTTTTTATCTATCAAACTTTTCGGTCTTAGTATCACTGATGAGGAATGAATTTCCGAAATGTGCACATCTGGCACTTCAAAATTTATCTGCTATTTGTGTTATATATTTATCCTTGAGCTTAAAAAGAAAAAAAAATTCTTTACAAATAGTTGAGAAATTGCTGATATGACAAAAAAAAAAAGAAAAAAAAAAAAAAAAACAACTTACAAAGGAACAAACCTAAAATTAAAGACGTCCGGTTTTTGGAAAGACTTTCTTATGTAGCGCCCCCACCCTCCCACAATGAATAAGTTCTATGTAAAATTTTTGGAAAAAAAATACAGAAAGGTTTGAAATGGATTGATTTCAACAATTTTAAGTCATTTTAGTTTAAATTACAATTTTAGTGAAGCGTACAAAACGAAGTCTCTATCGGGTTTTTTGTGCTACTGCATTAAATGTAATAAGAAAGAGAATTGGATCATATTGGTTTACAACTAACCCTTTTAGCTGGTGCTGTCTAGATATACATTAAGTTTAATTATATAAATAGTGCCCTTGGTTGAGGGAAATATGGAGGATTGTCTCCCCGAGGGAACATTATCTCCCGAGCGAGGAGATAAAGTTCCCAAGGAGAGACAATCCTCCATATTTCCCTCAACCAAGGGCACTATTTACATGTACTTTATTATACCGAACAAAAAGCGATTTCGTTTACCTTTTTTTCAAAGCCTGTTTTAGATGCGTAAAATTGCATATAACAAAGAACTGTAGAAGTTACTGGTCTATAGATGACGTAATCTTAAGTAGGATCACTCGGTAGTTTCCGTGATGAACATTCGTAAGTTTCCGTGTTTAGCGGTGAACATTGCAATTTCCCATGGCAATGTTGACCGCTGCTTCAAGCACTCTGAATTGTTTCATACCACGTGATTAGAAATTGACCAATAATTGTTTAAGAATTTTCCGTGAGGTATAATAATATATAATATTAACCTGCGCGTTATACTCGTGCAAGTACTTGTTTGTTTAAACATATTTTATTCATCATATTCAATAATTACATGCTGTAAGTGAACAATAAGAAATATACAAGTGACAAATGAGATTAAGTAACAAGTGTTAAACACTTATGAAAACTGTCTTCGAGGGATATTAAATATAACTTAACTTTCCAAAGGCGCATTGCAAAAAACAAAAAAAAAAAAAAAAAAAAAAAAAAAAAAAAAAAAAAAAAAAAAAAAAAAAAAACAATACCATTTATTGATTTTCATGAATGAATGTCTTACAATAATTTGACAGCAGCATAATTTGAAGAATAGATAAGTAAAATATTAAAATGTTTACCATATATTGTAAGTCTAATATAGCATTTTTGTTTCATTCTCAATATCTTTTGAAAAAAGGGGGGAGTGTGATGTTGTTTCTTGTTTTTAAAGGTTATCATAAATAGATTTATATTATAACCTCAAGGGATGTTCATGCAAAATTTTTCGTGATATTTTATTTTCATGCCATCAAACAACAAAATATTGTTTAACAATATTTTATGACAAGCAATAAATCTTATTAGATATAATTTCATTTTAAATCATTCTTCCAGATCTATCTAGAAGTTTAATATCGGTCGCAAACCGTGCAACCCGTAGATTAAGGTCTTCGGAACATTTCCCAAATGACTGGAATAAAAGTAATGAAACAAAATTTCGGAATCCTAAAATAAACTTACAAATCTAATTTGAGCAACATTTTAAAATCTAAAAACAAATTTATTAGTTTAATGTGATGAATCATCTCGCGAGAGGTGCATTTTAATTGTCATTTAGGATATGAATTTGTATAAAAATTAAATTTTATGACAATTATTGATTATAATATTCCATAAAGATTTGAAAATATTGTGATGTATAGCCAGTTTGCCTTCAGGTTTTATGCACTGTCGACTTCATTTTATTATTTCATTTTTTTCTCTCTCTCAAAACAGAATGTGAAAAATGTTTTACGCATTCGATTTTTTTTTCAATTACTTGTATTTGTTTTTTCTTCTTATCATCATTTTAATTGTATTCATCATCATCATCATCACCATCGCCGTTGTCATCATCATCATCATCATCATCATTATTATTATTATTATTATTATTATTATTATTATTATTATTATTATTATTATTATTAATTACTTTATCCGTTCCAGTTTCACTAATATCTCTGATGTTATTTACAGAATTTTAATTTTTTTACAAAAAGAAATATTCGAAAAAAATCTGCACATGACATTAAAAATTTGACATCTTTATTGGTCATATTTTTGAAGATAATTTTCAGAAAAACTAAAAAGCTTTTATTTATCTAATTTGCCTGATTACTTAAAAAAATTCCAAAGCATTCGGATATCATATTTGCCAGATTTAACCTTTTTTGTCATAATGAGATATAATTTATTAAACACTGTCCTTCCTAGCCAATCAAATAGGGTATGGAACGGTGGAATCAAAACACTGTCCTTCCTAGCCAATCAAATCGGGTATGGAACGGTGAAATTGGAACAGGGCTCCTCCAAGCCAATCAAATCGGGTGTTGAACGGTGGAATTGGAACACTGCTCCTCCTAGTCAATCAAATCGGGTATGAAACATTGAAATTGGTACACTGCTCCTCTTAGTCAATCAAATCGGGTATGGAACAGTGGAATTGGAACACTGTCCTTTCTAGCCAATCAAATCGGGTGTTGAACGGTGGAATTGGAACACTGTCCTTTCTAGCCAATCAAATCGGGTGTTGAACGGTGGAATTGGAACACTGTCCTTTCTAGCCAGTCAAATCGGGTATGGAACGGTCGAATTGAAACACTGTCCTTTCTAGCCAATTAAATCGGGTATGGAACAGTGGAATTTGAACACTGCTCTTCCTAGCCAATCAAATCGGGTATGGAACGGTGAAATTGGAACACTGCTCTTCCTAGCCAATCAAATCGGGTATGGAACGGTGAAATTGGATCACTCCTTTCTAGCCAATCAAATTGGATGTGGAACGGTGAAATTGGAACACTGTCCTTTCTAGCCAATCAAATCGGGTATGGAACGGTGAAATTGGAACACTGCTCTTCCTAGCCAATCAAATCGGGTATGGAACGGTGAAATTGGAACACTATCCTTTCTAGCCAATCAAATCGGGTATGGAACGGTGAAATTGGAACACTGCTCTTCCTAGCCAATCAAATCGGGTATGGAACGGTGAAATTGGAACACTATCCTTCCTTGCCAATTAAATCGGGTATGGAACGGTGAAATTGGAACACTGTCCTTTCTAGCCAATCAAATTGGATGTGGAACGGTGAAATTGGAACACTGTCCTTTCTAGCCAATCAAATTGGATGTCGAACGGTGAAATTGGAACACTGCTCTTCCTAGCCAATCAAATCGGGTATGGAACGGTGAAATTGGAACACTATCCTTCCTTGCCAATCAAATCAGGTATGGAACGGTGAAATTTTAACACTGTTCTTCCTAGCCTATCAAATCCGGGTGTTGAACGGGTTAAATTGGAACTCTGCTCATCCTAGCCAATCAAATCGGGTGTGGAACGGTGAAATTGGAACACTGCTCTTCCTAGCCAATCAAATCGGGTATGGAACACTGTCCTTCTTAACCAATCAAATCGGGTGCAGAGCGGTGAGATCGTGTATTACGTCACAATCAAGATTATTTCACTGATATCAAAACGAACTGTTCTTAGATGTTGTAGGAAACAGAAAACCCCGAAAAACCACCGACCTCCTGCGGGCAAACTTTAAAATAATTGTCACACTAGAATCAGTCCTAGCGGGATTCGAAATTATACGATAAGAGACCTTGTGGTCCGTCGGCAAGCACATTGACCACTCGGCCACCAAGGCCCCAATTAAAATAGGAAAAGACTTTGAACCCTATAAGATTTTCAAAATCAAATAAACACTTCAATCACTCTTCGATCAATTTTTAAATTATTGTCATTTTGTCAAAAATGTAATTTCAAATATTTGATTAAATACATGTATTTTGTGTTGACCTAAGTTGACAGTGTAAAACCCTACATGTTAAATTCAATTATCAAAGTCTTATTGAATTCAGTATTAAAGAATTTTTTTTAAAAAAATTAAAAACAAAATTGATTTAAAAGCCTGTACTCTTGTGATCTGGTAAAACCCCTTATAGCAGCTTACGTTCTTGTTACGTCATCTGTAATAAGCAACGTTTAATTATTATGTGTGTGTGTGTGTGTGTGTTTTTTTTTTTTTTTTTTTTTTTTTTTTTTTAAATTAGCTCGTTTCAGACCCTGTTTTAAAACTTAAAAAAAAAATAATCGTGAATAAAACCTTGAAGTAAACTTTCTTTGAATGAAGATGCAAGATCGAATCCGGCTACTGGGATCCGTGTTTAGTGTCTTACCGTCACCACCCCAGAAATACACACCATTTAAAAATATTCTTGAATGTGGCGTTAAACACCATAGTTCTAAAACGATACGATTGTCAAGACTCATAGGCCTCGATTTTACTTTTAAATTTCGATACTTTTCTTTCGATCTCTTTTAATGTTTCAAAAGATTAAACCATATATATTCAACAAAATGATCAATATTTCATTAGCGCTTGTTTAAATATTTTCAAGAAACCAAATACTGGTGAACAAACCAAATACATCCTGCATTTTTTTTTTTTTTTTTTTTTTTTTTTTTTTTTTTTTTTTTTTTTTGTGATCATGGTTTGCCCCTCAAACAACCTGTACTGAATACTGAAATTTGTTTAAAAAAACGTTATCAAAATTTGCTTGTGCTTGCTTCAATATTTGAATGAAAAGAAGAAGAAGAAGCCTGTAAATATAAAAGATATATAAAAAGAGGAAAAAAACAAAAACAAAAAACAACTTCGCTCGACCAAATAAAATATATTTTACAAAAGGACTCGAATGTCTTTCCACAATACCACATCCAGACCATACATGAGATATCAAAATTTGAGATAATGCTTCTTCGCCTGCCGGTGCTCGGCATTTAGAGAACAGAGTATCGACTTGTTCATACGGTGCCAAGATAATTTGTCTTGGGAGATGGTATGCTTGTCTGCAGCATATTTACTGGGTGAGCTAGTATCTTACAAAAAGTCTCCCCGAGTGCGTCTGTCTTAGTAAAAGGCAGGCCATAATATACACTTGTGTATCTCACGCATGCGCAAACTTCTTGAAATTAATCCTTAGAGATAAATAACCTTGTTCTTGTCGAAAATCGATGAAAATTTGCTGATGTGACGTTAAAAAACAACCAAACAATTTTTGTTTGTTCTAAAAAAACGTGAAAAGTCTGATGTACTGACAAAAAAAATCCATCTCTAAACTCGCTGAATATATTGCACTAATGTCGATGAATCTGAAAATTAGATCATTAGTTTCCCGTTTCGTAATCATTCCAATTACCAGCACTAAAATTGCTTCTTTTAACACCTCTAACAAATTATATCCTTTCAAATTATTTCAATATTGATTTTCAAATTAAAAGATCGCGTTAAAGATCAGATTTTTTTTAAAGTTTTTAAATTGCCTCTTTACAAACGTTTTTATGTCAAAGAGCTCTGATCTTAATTTCATTTTAATTATTTTTTTCTGTAAATGGCTTTTGGTAATTTTTAGGGATTGAAATCTCATAAAATTCTTCAAAATGACTTTAAATACTTCATTAGTCAACTAGTGTCAAGTTAGCTTAATTCATGCGTACACAGAATTGTTATTGATGTAATTCTAATTGTATGATTTTTCGGGAAGAATTAAATTCCGTAAATAGTTTCTTTTATGAAATCTTTCAAAATTACTTAAGGTCTTCGTAAACACAGGGAATGTACATGATTCTGCTTTTGGGTTTCTGTCCATTCCTGAGAATTTAAACCTTTCTCTTTAAGCCATGTCATGCCTTGTCCTATTTTGTCTTATGTTTTCTAATCTTGTGTTGTCTTTTCTTTTTCTGTCGTATCGTGACATGTACATGTCTTGTCTGATTTTGTCTTTTTCTTCTCTGTGTTTTCTTTTTGATTGCCTTATGTCGTCATGTTTTGTCTTATGTTGTCATGTCTTGTCTATTTCTTCTTGTCTTTATTGTCTTATCGATTCGTGACACGTCTTGTCCCGTTTTGTCCATTTCTTCTCTGTCTTTTTCGCATCCCGTCTTGTATTGTCTTTTTTTTCTGTCGTATTTTGTCTTAACTTGTCTTGTTCTATCTTATTCTATCATATTATGTCTTGTATTTTCCTTTCTTGTCCTGTCTTATCCTGTATCATCTTGTCTATCATCTTGTCTTGCCCTGTCTTATCCTGTATCATCTTGTCTTATCGTCTTGTCTTGTCCTGTCTTATCCTGTATCATCTTGTCTTGTCCTGTCTTATCCTGTATCATCTTGTCTTATCATCTTGTCATGTCCTGTCTTATCCTGTATCATATTGTCTTGTCCTGTCTTATCATGTATCATCTTGTCTTATCCTGTATCATCTTGACTTATCATTTTGTCTTGTCCTGTCTTATCCTGTATCATCTTGTCTTATCATCTTGCCTTGTCCTGTCTTATCCTGTATCATCTTGTCTTATCCTGTATATCATCTTGTCTTGTCATCTTGTCTTGCCCTGTCTTATCCTGTATCATCTTGTCTTGTCCTGTCTTATCATGTATCATCTTGTCTATCATCTTGTCTTGCCCTGTCTTATCCTGTATCATCTTGTCTATCATCTTGTCTTGCCCTGTCTTATCCTGTATCATCTTGTCTTGTCCTGTCTTATCATGTATCATCTTGTCTATCATCTTGTCTTGCCCTGTCTTATCCTGTATCATCTTGTCTATCATCTTGTCTTGTCCTGTCTTATCCTGTATCATCTTGTCTTGTCCTGTCTTATCCTGTATCATCTTATCTTATCATCTTGTCATGTCCTGTCTTATCCTGTATCATATTGTCTTGTCCTGTCTTATCATGTATCATCTTGTCTTATCCTGTATCATCTTGACTTATCATTTTGTCTTGTCCTGTCTTATCCTGTATCATCTTGTCTTATCATCTTGCCTTGTCCTGTCTTATCCTGTATCATCTTGTCTTATCCTGTATATCATCTTGTCTTGTCATCTTGTCTTGCCCTGTCTTATCCTGTATCATCTTGTCTTGTCCTGTCTTATCATGTATCATCTTGTCTATCATCTTGTCTTGCCCTGTCTTATCCTGTATCATCTTGTCTAATCATCTTGTCTTGTCCTGTCTTATCCTGTATCATCTTGTCTTGTCCTGTCTTATCCTGTATCATCTTGTCTTATCATCTTGTCATGTCCTGTCTTATCCTGTATCATATTGTCTTGTCCTGTCTTATCATGTATCATCTTGTCTTATCCTGTATCATCTTGTCTATCATCTTGTCTTGCCCTGTCTTATCCTGTATCATCTTGTCTAATCATCTTGTCTTGTCCTGTCTTATCCTGTATCATCTTGTCTTGTCCTGTCTTATCCTGTATCATCTTGTCTTATCATCTTGTCATGTCCTGTCTTATCCTGTATCATATTGTCTTGTCCTGTCTTATCATGTATCATCTTGTCTTATCATGTATCATCTTGACTTATCATTTTGTCTTGTCCTGTCTTATCCTGTATCATCTTGTCTTATCATCTTGCCTTGTCCTGTCTTATCCTGTATCATCTTGTCTTATCCTGTATATCATCTTGTCTTGTCATCTTGTCTTGCCCTGTCTTATCCTGTATCATCTTGTCTTGTCCTGTCTTATCATGTATCATCTTTTCTTATCCTGTATCATCTTGTCTTATCATCTTGTCTTGTCCTGTTTTATCCTGCATCATCATGTCTTATCATCTTGTCTTGTCCTGTCTTATCTCGTCTTGTCCTGCCTCACTTGCCTATATATATATATATATATATATATATATATATATATATATATATATATATATATATATATATATACATATATATATATATATACATATATACATATATCCTGTGTATAAAGGACACCCAAGGGATTGCGCAAAAGTGTCCTTAATAGACAGGTGGACTTTATATACAGGGTCACAAATGACGCAAAGGAAATTTGCCATACCAGTGCTTAACAAAGGACTTTCAAACAGAATATTTCACAATCATTCTACATAAGATATTACTTAAATTAACTTATTAACTTAAGCAAATAAAACTTGAGAAAAATTTAATAATTTATTTCAATTTACAGTGATTTTGGATTTAATAAGTGACTTGATCATTTTAATAAAACTGCATCTTGATATTAAGTGAATTAATCTTGACCATGAAAGTAAGTGAGTTTAAACATTTTTTAACCATTGTAGCTGTTGCAGATAACATCTTGTTACAAGTGAAATCAACAGATTTAATAAAAAAAAATAAAATATTATATAAATTAAATAAATTTTATTACCACTAAATTGTAACAAAAGTTGACAGAAATTTAATTCGATGTATATCACACCTCACCACCTTTTTAAAGTGTATATGCTATAAAAATTTTAATTGTCGTAGCTACCCGATTACTTCAACGTGTTGCTCTAATGTTAAAGCTTTCCGAGCTGGACGGAGATTCGACAAAATTCTCAAAATACGTGGTTCTCGCTATTACAGTATTACTCTATTAATTGGCTAATGATGTAAATGATTGTTACCCTGCTAATATATCACAAAGGATAATCAGTTGACACCTTGACATGTCCAGGCTGAGTAAATCAAGACCATGTCGGTTAACTATTAAGAAAACATCGGCGGTTCTCGCCATTCATCTTTATAAACATATACAGGAGTCATAATATCCATTGTAATAAATCGATCCACGCTCTTCCCAAACCCAATTGGCAATAATAAACACAATGTCGGCATGTCAAACACATTAATTCGCTTTGAAATTAAACTTGAAAGAAGAAAATCTCTGATACCAACACTTCCGGTTGTGTTGAAAAGTACAAGTTATGCCCCTTGATCAGCCGAATAGTGGACGTTATACACAAATTTAATGCAGATCGGGACCAAAATAGGTGGACGCTATACGCATTGGACAGGTGGACGCTATACAGGGGGTCTTTATATAGTAAAATCGATTGGGGATACTTTAGACTGGACGCTATAGACAGGTGGACGTTATATAGAGGTGGACGCTATTACAGGTTATACTGTATATATATATATATATATATATATATATATATATATATATACATGTATATATTTAATTATAGTTCCAGGATATAAGTGTGAAACTGTAAAGAGGTTTCACAATTGGCGCACAAGCAGAAGCGACAAAATATTCGTGCGACAGAAAAATTTTGATTTGGATGGTAAACTGTTGCCGAAATAATGACATATGAAAAAGTATTCGTAAGAAATTCGCACGATTTAAAGCGACCGTTGCCCAATGCAAACGCATGAAATCTTAATATATCTTGCGTCTATATGCGACTGTTGTACAATGAAAGTGAGTGTTGTAAAAATGCGAAAGGATCGCGCGAGTGATTGAACGTGCGCCAATACGATTGAACGTGAGGCCCACGTGCGATCAGTTGACATAATTGAATGCTAGAGAAGATGCCGCCCAAGACGATGACCAAAGCAACAGCCAAAGCCAAGTTGACGAACCGTCGGAAGAAGGTCCAGGAGGAGGAGGCGGAGGAGGCAGAAGAGGCCTAAGATCTGCCGCAGTAGCCGAGACTTGTTTATGATCCACCAGAGCCTGCCGACGAGCGGGAAGAGCCATCAGACTAGTGCAATGATAGTTAAATGTCGTAAGATCACATGCGACACGTTGAGCAACTGTCCGACGGTCCCAAAGCACGTGCGTTGACAGCAGCGATCTTACGGCCTTTTAAAATCGTGCATCACTGTTACATAAAACGTTGCAAGACGTTTGTACTAAGGTTCGTGCGTTGCATTGCGAAAATCTGGATCGCCTCTGAATAGTGTGCATGTCCACTATTTTAAGGAAACTGGATGTGACCACTTAAAAGCATGCAACGAATGCGAGACATTTGCTAATTTGTATTATATCCTTCATTTTGTTAAAAATTGTATATGATAAAAATCAGATAAAAATTTAAAAAATTGTATTTAAAAATTTGATATATAACCTTATCATGCTTGAAATTGAGTTATAAAGTTTTTTGCACTATTTAAAAGTCTTTCACATCATGGCGGCCAGTTTTTGGGATGGAAAATATAAGAACCCAGTGAAAACCAAATTTAACCACAGGTGCTCGTTTTTAAATATTCTCCTTTACTAGCCGAAACCCATAAAAATAGGACAGACACTCTTTTTGGGGTCACTTGCTTCATTTTTTTTAAAATTTATTTATTTATTTTTATTTATTTTTTTTCAGGAATCATTGTTTTATTGATTCGTTTTATATTAACTTTGCATTTTTACATTATTAAAAGAAAACTTGCGAGTTTTTGCTGAATTTCCGACTTTGCCAACAACATTTGTAGAACGTACAAACCGGACATCAGCGTCAATTAAACTTTGAGCCAATTAAATCTTACATTTTATTTGTTAAAGTTATTCCTGTAAAGGAAAATACATAGGTTAAAGTATAATTTTTTAGAAAAATCTTCCCTTGAAGCAAGTGATCCCAAAAAAGTGTCTGTCCATGTTTATTTTAATTGGGTTTTGAATAGTAAAGGATGTTATTTTAATACGAGCTCATGTGAAAAAAAACAGACAAGCGACTTGACAAATTCATTCGTCATATTAGTATCTGTCCGCGTAGGACTCAAACTTAGGCTGTTAGAAGCACTGTGGTGACTTTACAAAACTCGATCACCGAATTCCCTTACCTTATAAAGAATATTTAAAAAATCTAAGACATATCGACCATCAAATCGCTACCAGTTCTTTTTTCAAAATGAACAACTTAAATGTATCTCAAAATGTCTACACGCAAAATGCCATGGTTACGTTAGAAAACAGTCAATAAACAAAGTCTTAAAAGTATGTTTACCAGATATTTTAATTAGAGCTAATTTTGATACTTGTGCAACGGAAGTATTATTGAATCCTTGTAAACGAAGATATGGGGCATGACAAGGTTGCGTAATAAAGCCTTCATTATTATGCTTTAAACATAAATGGTTAATGATTGGTTTGCATGTTGGAAAGCATTACTTCGTCTACGTCTTCAGAAGTAACGAACTAACAAGAGATTTTTTTATACAAAGTATCAAAAAGTTAAAAGTGTTACAATTTAAAATGTTATAGCAACCATAAACAATATAGCGGCTTGAACGGAAAAAAACTTGGCCTTTTAAACGTTGCTTTTCTCATACTTTTTATGATTTCATGGCTGATTGTAATATAATTTGCTCTTTTTCTGTTTTGGTGACGGCGATGTCAATCTTAGGTTTTCTTCGTGAGAGGTAACAAATCGATAACTTAATGTTTAGAAAAACTAATGTTTTGTTTCTGTTCTGTGCCAATATTTCTCAATAAAAGCCAGATTGATTTTTTGTTTCTGTACTTAAATATTTTAGAATCCCATCATCACATACAAATGGTGTCTGTTTGTTGGTAAACTGAACTCGTCAGCGTACAACGTAACGTTTAACGTTGGTGCGGAATGAACGGATAACGTTTACGTCAAATATTCGTAAAACGTTGTTATTACGGGAACACGTCACTTTTTGCGATTCCATTGCCAATAGAAAAAAATGTCCCGCACAAACGCTATGAGGTATCACGTGGAGTTCTGGAGAATTCCATTGTAGTGTTGTTTTAGGTCGCATCAGCAGGATTTCATCTATTTGCGACGGGAGTGGCTTTTTAAGATCTAAAGATAAATTTCGTGTATGTCTGAGATGTGGAGTCAGTTTTATGGTCTGTTCTGTACTTGCCTATACTTGGAGTGGCATTAAGGTGCTAGCTTACAGATTTAATATCCCGCAGACAAACAAACAACCCCCAATCACGTGCACTTAACGACATCAAGTTAAACAGTCGATTATCTGTCCTCTAATTGCCAAGTACAAGGCAAGTAAGTTCTATCTAAAATTTACTATTACGGTAGCTCAGTTGGTAAAGTGCTTGCTTCGTATGTTGGAGGCTGAGGGATCGACTTGAAAATTGGTAGCGACTGTTTCGCCAAGCACTCGGCATTTAGAAATGAAAATCACGGGTCCTTCGGATGAGACCTTAAAAACCGATGCCTTGTGTCGAGGTAGGCGTTAAAGAATCCTTCTTGCACATTGCCCTAATATCAAAATTTTGGTCACTTCACCTATAACTGGTGACGTCTCGATATAAGTGAAATAATCTTGACTAGGAAGTAAAACCCCATTAAATCAATCAATTTATCAATCAAAAATTATCAGGTCTTATGCACGACCCGAAAGGGACTCGAATTAACGACTTCGCTCTGGAGGTGGACACTCCGTCCTACTCGCAAGCTATCAATTAGGTAAAAATACAAAAGAGATGTTTCTACATTTGATCGGTAAGAATTCGCTGTGCTTCATTTTCTTTGTGATATGCTGTTTCTATCATTTGAATTTTGTGTATGCAATACCAAGTAATTTTATTTTATTTATTTATTTATTTATTTATTTTTGATATTTATTTTATTATTTATTTATTCATCCATCCATTTATAAACTATTTTCTTTTTTTATTTATTTATTCATCCATCCATTTATCTATTCATTTATATTTATTTTTTTAAAATTAATTTATTTATTTGTCTGTATGTCTTAATTGATTGCCAGAATTTCTTATCTTTTTTAATTTCAGAAATGTTTCCAGAGGATAAAAAGAATATATGTATATTCCAGACGGAATTTTTTTTTCTATTCCAGAAATCTGCCCATAAGATAAATATATATATGTATATAGATGTCAGACAAACACATATTTATTGTTTTAAATTGAGTAAGCTTCGTAGTGCTGAAAACAAAAATATACTTATCAAAACAAGCAAATTCAGAAAATTACCAGACATAAAAGTAATCGACATTGTTCAATGTCCATTTCTCTATCAATCATTGATCAATGTCCATTTCTCTATCAATCATTACTCAATGTACATTTCTCTATCAATCAACGATTTTAAGCTTTCTTGATAAGAAAGCAAATCTTTCACGGTGGATTTCACCAAATATTGGATAGTCTTTATCAGTAACACATGAGAAAAACATTATACAGATAGCATATAAATTATTATTGCCGGCTGTTCGAATGTTTTTTTTTTTTTTTTTTTTTTTTTTTTTTTTACAAGAGAGTTAATTTATATAATCAAATCAAGTAAGAGTAAACTGTAAAATCATAATGACCTTCAGTTGGATTTAATTCATTCAAACTGAATTCCACGCCCACAATTTCTCCTCACAAATTGTTAAAAATTGCAAGACCACAAAATTTAACCCCAGTAAATTAAAATGTTCGATTTTACAGTACTTCAGTTGATAATTCCGCATTCCTAAGGAGTGTGTATCACAATCTTAAGTGGTGTTCGTCTTAATCTCATTTGGTGTTCATCACGATCTCATTTGGTGTTCATCACGATCTCATTTGGTGTTCATCACGATCTCATTTGGTGTTCATCACGATCTTAGTTGGTGTTCATCACGATCTTAGTTGGTATTCGTTACAATCTGAGGCAATGTCCAACACAATCTTAAGCGTTGTCTATCACAATTTTAAGTGGTGTTCATCACTATTTTCAGTGGTGTTCATCACTATTTTCAGTGGTGTTTGTCACAATTATGACAATTTTTTATCACTGTGCAATCCTTTTTTTCTTTGTGAAAATGAAGTGTTTTGAAATTTTAAATATTCCAAACTAGCCAAACGTTTTAATCAGTATTTAATGGTTTCATAACAATGTGAAATGGTGTTCATCATAGTACTGAAGTGTGTTAATGGCAGTACTAGTATTATAGGTGTTTATCATGTAGTATTCATTGCTATCTCGAGTGGCAGTTTTTGCAATCAGACTTTGCAATCTTGAATAGTATTCTTTGAGCTGTGCACAACTAAGATTTTAATGGCATTCGATCCATCTGAGGTACTAGTCTCATTCTTTTTTTTCTAGCCTGATTCCTTTTAAGTTGTCGATGTTAGTTGTCAATTAATCATATTGCACAAAATTGATTGACCTTGACATCCATTAAAGATCATTAGCAGTGACCTTATATAATAAACTTTCTTAAATATCCGTTTCATGTTTGGTTTGAGTAAGATTTTAATTTTTAAGTGGAAGGTCTTGGGTTCGAACCCTGACCGGGTCTGACCCAAGACTTGAAAGTTGGTAGTGACTGTTCTTTCTCCAAGCACTCGGTATTACAAAATGAAAGTCACGGTTCTTTCGGATGGGAACGTAAAATAAACGAGGTCCCGTGTCATGGCAGGCATGGCACGATAAGATCCCTACAGTATAATGCCATCAGCGCCTATAGCTGGCGACGTCTCGATATAAGTGAAATATTCTTGACTGGGACGTTAAACACTATTACTCAAATCAACTCAAATCGACTCAATCTTGTAAAATCTGTGTTTAGTTTTACAAATGTTTCTTTGCTAAATACAAGTTATGAGTGGAGTGGAGTAGGAGTGTAGTAATGGTGTTTTACGCCCCAGTCAAGATTCTTTCACTTATTTCGAGGCGGTCAGTTCTGGGATGGTGGAGGAAACTGGAGAGCCCGGAGAAAACCACCGACCTTCGGCAAGCTAACTGACAAACTTTCTCACACTAGGATCTGCCCTGAGTGGGATTCGAAACCAGGCGGTGAGAGGCACTGTGATCCTTAAGCGCACGCTTTAGACCACTCGGCCACCGAGGCCCCTTATAAGTTAAGAAAAATCTCAGATAAAGAAGGATTGCGAAACCGAGGCCAGTATGATAGGGTGCCTGAGTGGACTACGATGTTTATCAGCGATATTGCGGGCGAGTTTACAAGCATTATAAATATGGCCATAAGTGTGCACTGGTACAGTACAAGTCAGAAACAATTGATTGCACATTCATACACCCCACGAAATAATGTTAAGAGTAATTCTCGAGATTAATAAAAAAAAATTGTCTTCTCTCTAGTTGCTGAATAATTGCTGATGTGATGTATAACAACATTTAACCAAGCAGTCTACCGAGAAATTGACAATTTGTCTAATAATCACTCACAAATTAGCTATTAGAAACATTTTCAGATCTATATAAAATTCATAACAACAAAATAAATCACAATAATTACGTAATCATGTTTTTTATCTTTCTACAAAATATGTTTCAAATTGACTTTAGCTGATAAAAACTGATGAATTAGAAAACACAACTGAAGTTTAACCTCGTCCCTATATTCATATAGATATAACTTTCTGATAAACTATTTCTTCAGCAGGAAAATGACTTGAAGCAATCATTGTCTTAATTTTAAATCTTCGGAGTCCATTTAGGTATGAAATTGACAAGTAATCTAATTCCTCTTCCAAATACAATCAAAATTATTTATCTTATAATGCGCCATTACTGTGAATTATTGGTTTTATCGGAGAAATAACAGGTCCGCGGCAAATAATTAAAAATGGCCGCCAAATATTTATATTCGTATCATACATCGGTAAAATAAATTTTCCAACTCATAACTCGATAACTCGCCAATATATTTCAAAATAATGCTTAATACCGTGACCCTAGGAATCCGGAGTTTATATATATCATTCCGTAAACCTAATTATCTTTTATACCTAACTTGATAGAAAGATGAGAATTTGATTTTCTGCGAGACTGATTTTGGAGTACAAATTTTCATCAAGTCGGTAATAGTTTTTAAATAACCTGTTTACACTAAACATATCGCTATTTCTTATAACAATTTTCGATTAATTTTATATTAGTTTAGGAAGCCTTCGGGGTATAACCATGGTACCAATTTGGCATGTAGCTATTACTGGTAGTTATAAGTATGACGGCTTATTATATGCCATCAGTAGTTTTTGTGTTTTTGTATTGAACTCTAGTTGATGAAACTCAAATCTCAGGAAAAAACACAATATTTAAACTCGAACATACTTACACAGCGCTGTGAAAAATACTTCTGATTTTTCGCCATGGCATCCGTCGTCATTTCGTACTTTCGGACAATATTAAATCGACAAACATACTTCTCTTGTTTCATCTGGATATTCGTCGTCTTCTGTTCGTCCTTTCTTGCGAACATTAAGTTTTCGTTCTGTTTTACATTTTCCCCTATCAAAAAGGCGTTAATAACAATTTTTAAAATTCTATCCGAAGTTTTCATTTAAAAAATCTTGAATTTGTAAGACGGACTCAGGATCCAAATCGTCCGAAAAGCGCGGCTGCATTACGCGCAACCACAGTGCCTCCCACATCTAGGTTCGAATCACACTTGGGCTGTTTCTAGTGTAAAAAAAATGTGAGTTGAGTTCATTAATAGGACTCGGGTAGGTTGATTTTTACGGATACTCAAGTTTTCCCCACCATCCTAGAGCTCATCGCCTCTTTTTAAGACAAAGATTCCATCTTGACTTGGGTCCACTCATGTTTTGTTAAAATGGGAATCACCATATTTTATTTATTTATTTTATCTTTATTTATTTATTTATTTATTTATTTATTTATTTATTTATTTATTTATTTATTTATTTATTTATTTAGACTCTGCCACTCGACGTGACACAAAATGCTCACCATACATCTTTGAATCTTCGTAAACAACTCGTTAATGGATTTTGATAAGGAACAAATCTAATTACTTAAAGAAATATTATTTGTCAGGGAAATCTTTACATCTAACTACTGCTAATCAGAAAACGCTGTCATTATTTTTTTAATTTTAAAATTTAGTTAACGTACAACATATTTGTTGATATCATAAATCTAATAAAATTTGTCATGTAAATCTGTTTCGGCATGCCAAGTCAACACGCTTTGAGAAATGAAGTGGAGTGGAGTGTGGAGTGGAGTGGAGTGGAGTGGAGTGGAGTGGAGTGGAGTAATGGTGTTTTACGCCCCAGTCAAGATTCTTTCACTTATTTCGAGGCGGTCAGTTCTGGAATGGTGGAGGAAACCGGAGTGCCTGGAGAAAACCACCGACCTTCGACCAAGCGAACTGACAAACTTTCTCACACTAGGATCTGTCCCGAGTGGGATTCGAACCCAGGCGGTGAGAGGCACTGTGATCCGTAAGGGCGCGCTTTGGACCAATCGGCCATCGAGGCCCAGCTTTGAGAAATGGAAGAATTGAAATGGAATGGAGCGGAATGAAAGAATGGTGGTTATCGCCCCAGTCAGGATTTTTTACCTTTACTAAAGCGGTCAGTTCTTGATCGGTGGAGAAAACCTGAGTACCCGGGCCCTGGTTTCACAATAATTCATAAACTAAGATTTTTCTTAACTGAATTTTTGCAATCTCTATTTGAGTTACAAATAAATATTTGCGATAAAACTAATTGCAGATGTTACAAGCTTGAAGTGTTCTTAAAAAATTACACTTTAAATGACTAAATATCTCAACAATTAATAAAATTATTAAGATTTCAAATTTGCCAGATTTAGGTTAAATAAAATCTTAGTTAAGGAATCATTGTGAAACTGGGGCCAGGGGAAAAACTGGCCTTTAGCAAGCAAACTGACAAACTTTTTAACACCTTAATTTGTCCAAGTGCAATTTGAACTTAGACAGTAAGAGAAACCGCCTGTAAGCGCGCGCATTAGGCAAGTCGACCACCGAGATTTTCGACTGTAGAACGTTTGGTTGTCTTCAATCATAAGATTTCTGAAAATCCGAGGATCTCAAGGATAAGATACATCTCTCTCTCTCTCTCTCTCTCTCTCTCTCTCTCTCTCTCTCTCTCTCTCTCTCTCTCTCTCTCTCTTCTAGATTCGAATCCCACTCGGGCAGGTCTTGTGCACGTGAGAATGTGTGTCTCATTGCTTGTAAAGGTTGGCCCGTGTTTTCCCCGTGTAATCCAGTTCCTATACCATTCCAGAAGTGACCGCCTCAATGTAAGTAAAAGAATTTTGATGAAGTCGTAAAAAGCCATTAATGTGTTTTCTCTTTCGGTCGCGCGCTCGCGCGCGCGCGCGCGCGTGTGTGTGTATGTATGTGTGTGTGTGTGTGTGTATGTGTGTGTGTGTGTGTGAAAGAGAGAGAGAGAGAGAGAGATCATTTATTGCCAATATTTTCCAATTTTAGAATCTAACAGTTCCATACAAACAGATATAATTACAGTTTTGCGTGACGCACATTCTTTAAGTCCGTTTTTAACATGAAAATGTCACGTGATATAACGAACTGTCAATCATTATCAGTGATCAGTCGAGAGATCATAACAAAATTTGATTGATTAGAAACTACAGAGATCGATATCGATACAATCAAAGTTTTAAAAATGAAAATATTAAAAAACGGGCCGTGTCTAATTAAATTGCTACATTCTGTTTCACAGGGAATAGCGTGCCTTTCAAAGACGAAGCCGAATCATATTTCTAAAAAAAATATTAAATCAAACTTCAGTTAATTATATTTTTCAATTTACAAATTTCTTTTTATTTGTCAAATTTTTTGTATACATTTGTAACTTCAAAGTTATATTTAAAATTATGAATAAAAAAAATTAATTCCTTTTTAAAAATTTTATCAGAAATCCAAAATAATAGGATTTTACGGTATTTTAGTAAACAAAACAAATAAAACGTTGATATTATTATTATTATTATTATTATTATTTTAACTTTTTATTTATTTATTTATTTATTTATTTATTTATTTATTTATTTATTTATTTATTTATTATTTTTGCAACTTTATGAGAAAACTAAAATTCGCTTTTGTGATTTAATTTAGCAGTATTCGTCATAATTGGGGAAAAACACAATAAAAATTTCAAACTGACAGATTTGGTACAGTCTACAGGCTTTAGTAAATCGTTAAAAAAAATACACAAATATGTCGTAATGGAATTCAAATCTTAGTTCTAATAACAGGTTTACTTATAAATCTCTCCCTAAGTATGTTTAAGAATAACATCTCTCTTGTTTAAATTGAGACTGACAACATCGTTGGTAATATTACTATAGATTAATTTAATCTTGTATCATTCTTAGTCACCGTGAAGTAAATATCCACATAACAAGATTATGTGTTATATTTTATATAAATGTATTACGAAGCTATAAAAATAAAATATGATCCCATTACAATCTGAAGTATTCATGGTAATGTGTTATTGATTATATATTTTAATATACAGAATCTGTTTTGTAATCTTATAATTTCGAAAACATACCTGAAATGTCTTCTTTTCTCGACCGAGTTTTGCATTAGGGGTGTCTTATATATATATATATATATATATATATATATATATATATATATATATAATGGTATATGACAGGAGTAAAGAGTAAAAAGTAAAGATTGGTTCACTCAATGCCAGTTCAACATAATTGTTGAATGGTATGCTTGTCTGTGGCAGGCTAACTTGGTTAGCTAGCACCTTAACAAAAGGTCGCCCTTAGAGCGGTCTTGTACAAGGTAGACCATAAAACACACTCGCAGATCTTATGTACACACGAGATTGATCCTTGGAGATAAATAACCTTTGATCTCATCGCGAATAGCTAAAATTTACCGTGACTACAAATTACATGACCTCTCTCTCTCTCTCTCTCTCTCTCTCTCTCTCTCTCTCTCTCTCTCTCTCTCTCTCTCTCTCTCAGCTCAGTTGGTAGAGTGCTCGCTCCGTAAGTGGAAGGTCGTGGGTTTGAACCCCGGCCAGGTCTGACCCAAGACTTGAAAGTGGGTAATGACTGTTCTTTCTCCAAGCACTCGGCATTACGAAATGAAAGTCATGGTTCTTTCGGATGGGAACTTAAAATAAACGAGGTCCCGTGACACGGCAGGCGTGGCATGATAAAGAATTCTGCTGTATAATGCCATCAGCACAATTTCTGCACTTTCGCCTATAGCTGGCGACGTCTCAATATAAGTGAAATATTCTTGACTGGGACGTTAAACAACATTACTCAACTCTCTCTCTCTCTCTCTCTCTCTCTCTCTCTCTCTCTCTCTCTCTCTCTCTCTCTCTCTCTCTCTCTCTCTCTCCTGGTCATTGTACTACTTTTTCCCTTACCAACCTAAGACTTAACATATGTTGAAGACAGAATCGAAAGGGACAATAAAAGTACTAATGAACAGTCATCTCTTGTATGGTAAGTTTTCACCTTACTTCTATTATTCCTCAGATAGCTGCAGTAATGCTAATGTAGCTGTAAAAACTTCACTCACTCTCCCACATAGTCACTTACATTTTCATTCTTACTTAATCGGGGCCTCTGTGACAGATGAGAGTGTAAAATCATATGTCAGTTCGCTTGCCGAAGGTCCGGTTTTATCGTCAGGGATCTCAACCATCCAATAACTGACCCGGACTCGATGTGAGTGAAAGAATCTAGACTGGAGCGCTAAACACCATAACGTTCACTCACTCTATTACTCTAAGGTGTTGAGTTGAATAATGGTGTTTAACGTCCCAGTCAAGAATATACTTATATCGAGAAGTCACCGGTTTTAAAAATTTTGCCTGTGCGATGCGCTGATGGCATTATACAGCAAGGTTCTTTATCATGCCATGCCTTTCCTGACACGAGGCGTCATTTTTATTAAGTTCTCATCAGATAGAATCGTGACTTTCATTTCATAATACCGAGTGCTTGGCGAAAGAACAGTCACTACCCAATTTCAAGTCTTCGGTAAGACCCAGTTGAGGTTCAAACCAACGACTTCACACTTACGGGGCGAGCACTCTACCAACTGAGCTACCGCAGTGGTCTATTACTCTATTACTCTGTCCAACGACATTTGACACGCGATTCAACAAACTTTTCGCATTAGGTCTTCCAGAGAAGGACTCGAACCTCGGCAGAGCGGAAAATCTTGACAAGGCCATTCAAAACTTGAGTTAAAAATTTGCATCTCTTGTTAGAATTTAAACTGACGCCATCGATTGCATATCTGCAAATAAATTTAATCTGAGAAAAATTTTCAGTTTTCTGATCTTGAAGGTAATATCCATCTTCAAAGATAATGTGTAATATAAATGTGTTATAAAGTAAGACTTATAAAAAAGTATTGTACAGTTCTTTTTTGTAAACTATTATGTCAGACATTCCTTAAATGCTCTCTCTCTCTCTCTCTCTCTCTCTCTCTCTCTCTCTCTCTCTGTATAATTCATTCCGGTTTCCTGTACCATTCCTTGAAGGCAATCGACTTCCGGTGAATGAACTGACACACTTTTGCGCACTATAATCTTCCCTAGTCGAATAAGAGGTGATTTAAGTGACACAGTCTTGTCAGGGGCGTGAAAAATCATTACTCCATCTTTACTCAAATTCTGGTTGAATTAAAACTGACAACATCATCGGTAATGTTTCTCCTGATAAATTAAATCTTGTAACAATTCTAGATTATACCATAAAGTAAATTTCCATCCTTCAAGATTATGTGTTATATTTAATATAAATGTGTTATGAAGTTAAACAATAAATATGCTCTAATAACGAACTTCAGTATTCATAATATTGTGCTATTGATTCTATATGTTATACTGAATTTGTTTTTTAATACTCTCTCTCATGTTTATGTCGATTTGTTCTACCATAGCAGCTCTCTCTCTCTCTCTCTCTCTCTCTCTCTCTCTCTCTCTCTCTCTCTCTCTCTCTCTCTCTCTCGTTTGTTTATTTCGATTGTCCTACCATCACAGATCTCTCTCTCTCTCTCTCTCTCTCTCTCTCTCTCTCTCTCTCTCTCTCTCTCTCTCTCTCTCTGTATTGTCTGTTTATTTCGATTCTACTAACTACGTAACATGACAAGAACAACGTTACTTTATTTTAAACCTATCTTGTGTTTAAGAGTGAAGTTGGGTGGAGTAGAGTAATGGTGTTTTACGCCCAGTCAATATATTTTTTACTATATCAAGGCGGTTCTTCGATGGTGGAGCAAACCGGAATACCCCTCAAGTAAACTGACAAACTTTCTCTTACTGGGATTTGTCCTAGCGGGATTCGAACCCAGGCGATTAAATGCACTATGATCCGTAAGCTTACGTGTAGACCATCTGTTTCCCGAAGCCATCTTATGTTTAAGAGTTACATCGTGGCTGAACTTAAACCGACATCATTTCTCAGTCTGATAATATAAATCTTGTAATAATTCTAAATAACATCATAGGGTAAATATCCATTTGGGTTTTATTTCATATACATGTAATGTGTTATGAAGTTAGACAAATATTGTCTATGTTTTTGACTACCATCGCATAACTTAATGCTTCAATTTACTAGTAAATTATTCTACAGGAACATGAAATTTTTCCAAGTTATTCATCTTTTGATGCGTGATGTATAGAATTAGTCTTTACCAGTTGACCAAAAATTGACCAAGTTAAGAGTGTTTCATATATGTCGACGCTGTAAGTTGGCGTGCCGGGTGAAAACCATCAATATCTAGTAAGTAAAGCGACCAAACTTTTCCATAGTATTATCTACCAGATAGGAGTGAAATGGAGTAATGGCGTTTTACGCCAAAGTCAAGAATCTTTCACTTATTTCGAGGCGGTCAGTTCTGAAACACGGAGAAAACCAGCGACCTTCGGCAAGCCAA
The DNA here is from genome assembly GCA_029721355.1 of Tegillarca granosa. Taxonomy (NCBI): domain Eukaryota; kingdom Metazoa; phylum Mollusca; class Bivalvia; order Arcoida; family Arcidae; genus Tegillarca; species Tegillarca granosa. The sequence continues at coordinate 36,886,808 of CM056608.1, read as the reverse complement.
CTTACAAACTTTCTCAAACTAGGATCTGTCCCGAGTAGGATTCGAACTCAAGCGGTGAGAGGCGCTGTGATCCGTAAGTGCGCTATAGACCACTCGGCCGACGAGGCCCCTTCTTCTAGATTGGGATAGGAGATTATTTAAACGGTAGAAGCATGGTTAAAACTTAAAACACAATAACTCGATTCCACTCCAATCTTGTGTGAGTAAAGAGTTGAGTGGAGTGGTCGGGGTAAGGGTGTTTAACCTTCCAGTAAAGATTTTTTCACTTATATTGAGACGTTCAGTTCTGGAATGTTTGAGGAAACCGGAGTGCCTGGAGAAAATCACCGCTTTTTGACAAGCAAACTGACAAAGTTCTCACACTAGAATCTGTCCCGAGTTGGATTCGAACCCAGGCGGTGAAAGGCACTACGATCCGTAAGCGCGCGCTTTAGACCTAGTGTCCATTGAGGCCTTTCAATGTTTAAGATTTACAATGTGGTTGAATTAAAACTGACAACATCATTCGTAATATGTCTTAAAATAAAATAAATCTTATAAAAATTCTGAGTTACATTATGGAGAAAATATCCATCTCCCTAGAAAATGTGTTTTGTTTAAATATAAATGTATTATAAAGTTAGACAAATATATATGATCTTACAATCGTAAGTATTCATGATAACGTGTAATTGATTATATATGGTGCAAAGAATCTTTTTTAAATCTAAATATTTTGAAGACTTTGCTTGAAAATTTTCCGTTATCTTTCTTCATTGTCCAATGCACTTAAATTTTTTTACCATTTACCACAGCGGTAGCTCAGTTGCTATAGTGCTCGCTCCGTGATTGGGAGGTCGTGAGTTTGAACCCCGACCGGGTCTGACTCAAGACTTGAAAGTGGGTAGTGACTGTTCTTTCGCCAAGCACTCGATATTACGAAATGAAAGTTACGGTTCTTTCGGAGGAAAGAAATAAAATAAACGAGGTCCCGTGTCATGACAGGACTGGCACGATAAAGAACCCTGCTGTATAATGCCATCAGCGCAACGCACAGACAAAATTTCTGCGCTTTCGCCTTTAGCTGGCGACATATCGATATAAATGAAATATTCTTGACTGGGACGTTAAACACCATTACTCAACTCAACTCTACCAATTAAAAATTTTAGATCTTGATTTACAAGTCGGTGATTTATTTTCAAAAAAGAAAAAAAAAGACGTTGAAAAATATTTTCATGTAAATTTATCTCTGGATATTAAGCTTGAACCTTAATTCTAATTTTTCTTAGGATGGAGTATAAATTTTTTTTTTTTTTTTTTTTTTTTTTTTTTTTTTTTTTTGACAAATTGAACCAAAATATGACAATGTTAAGAGCATTTTAAAGATACCGGTGCGGTCAGTTATAAGAATTGTTGCAGACGTGAAAAATAAATAAATAAATAAAGAAAATAAAATAAAAAAAACCCATCGACATCCAGTGTGTTAACTAAAATGTCATAATGCATTTTTTTAATGTATTTCACTATATAGTTCAAAAATGCATTATGACAGGAATATTTTCACACTAAGAACTGTACGAGTGGTATTAGAGACAAAAAGTGAAAGAATCTAAAACAAAAACTTAAATACCATTTTTTCATTCCACTAACATTTTGTGTTTAAGATTTTTCTCGTCGTGGTTGAACTAAAACTGACAACATCATCGGTAATATTTCTCCTGATAAATTAAATCATGTAACAAATTATGGATTATACCATAAAGTAAATATCCATCTTCCTAGATTATGTGATATATTTAATATAAACGTGTTATGAAGTTAAACAAATAAACGATCTTAAGTTTTCACGATAATGTGTTATTGATTGTAACGATCATTATATAAATGATGCCCTTGGTTGAGGGAAATATGGAGGATTGTCTCCCCTTGGAAACTTTACCCCCTCGGGGAAACAATCCTCCATATTTGCTTTAACCAAGGGCACTATATAATTTATCATACCGAACAAAAAGGATTTATTTTTGCTTTTGTTTCGACAGAGTCTGTATAAAAATATAGCTGTCAAGGGTTTTCAAAGTTTAAGCTTGTGACAACCCGAAGACCGAGGCATCCCTCCCGGGAAAAATGGGGAAAATGGTGTAAAATCGTTTATTCACCTGCAATTTGAGACATCAACAACAGTGTTGGGAAATACAAAACATGCAACAAGGAACCAAAATATTGAAAGATCGGTATATAATACCCGAGATCTACGAGTTAAGTATCCGCTGCTGAAAATGTTACCAAACTTATAAAAATACCCGTAAATCTATATTGTCAAATTTATTTTCTGGATAGTTTGATTATGCGTGTGTTTGTGAAAGTTTAGCGTGTGAGCATGATTTACATCCAAAATGTGTGTGACACACGCGGAATGCGTGTGGATTGACAGGTATGTAAAATGCGTACAATTGCATTTGAACAAGAACTGTAGAAGTTACTTGTCTAAAGCTTACGTAATCTGAAGTAGGATTACTCGGTTGTTTCCGTGCTTAGTGGCGAACATTGCAATATCCCATGGCAATGTTGACCGCTGCTTCAAACATTGTGAATTGTTTCAAACCACGTAATAAGAAACTGACCAATAATAGTAACATAAGTTTAAGAATTTTCCGTGAGGTATAATAAAAGCTCTATGTTTTTTCAGCACTTGGTTCTGTGTTTTGTTTAGCATCTGTTTGAAAACTCAAAACGGGGCTCATGGAGCGATGTCTTCCCACTTAGCCAACATTTTACAATTTTTCATTCCCGCTTAGCCAACATTGTTATATAAACAATTAAGATCTCATCCGGAAAGATTTTGCTATAGTCTTTTCTATGAGTTGAGTAAGTAATGGTGTTTAACGTCCCAGTCAAGAATATTTCACTTATATCGAGACGTCGCCAGCTATTGTCGAACACCAGGAATTAGTTTCCTAATTTTTAAAGTCTTAGGTATAACAAAGCCGATGTTCGAACACATGTACTCCCGCTTTTCGAGGCGGACGCTTTACCACTGAGCTACTGTGGTGGTCAAAACGTTATGGTATCGTATGAAATGCTGTTGATACTATTCGAAGGATATTTTTATCCACTGTTTCTGTGTTATCAATTTTTTAGTTTCATTGTCCATTTTCCCCTTTTCCTCGATGGACAAGTGGTCTAAAGCAAGGGGCTTAGTGGCCAAAGTATTCAAACCACCAAGGTTCTAATTTTATTTCAGCAAATCTATAATGTAAATATGTAAGTCAGTTCGATTATCGAAGCTCGTTGGTTTTCTACGTGAACTCCGATTTCCTCCAACATTTTAGAACTGTCGTTTCTATATATATATATATATATATATATATATATATATATATATATATATATATATATATATATATATATATATATATATATATATATACATTGTATATACTAGTATATGTGTGTGTGTGTGTGTGTGTGTGTGTGTGTGTGTGTGTGTGTGTGAAAAGTTAAGGGTACCATTTTATTAACTTGAAAGAAAAAAAAACATTTAATCATGAGTATGTAGCATTGTAATTTTATTTATTTATTTAATTAATTAATTAATTTATTTATTTATTTATTTATTTATTTATTTATTTATTTATTTATTTATTTATTTATTTATTTATGGATCTATTGTTTTGATTTTTTTCTACTGCTAGAAAAATTACTTATAATGGGGTTCATGAGTCATCGGAGTGCCTTAAGAAAACGTCCAGCCTTTGGTATGTCCGAAAATCTTTTATGTCACAACTGTACTTCTTAGAGAAAAGAAAATTCTAACTCTTCATCTTTAACACAATGTCTGCGTATTGTTGGTTATATTGCTTTCATAATACCACAGCGTTTGAACTGGTGTATCTTTTTAATTTTAAAGATAAATAAAACAAGACATTGCCAGTGTACAGGCGCACTTGGCAACAAGTCTTCCACCACTGTATCATTTTTTGTATTACATACCTACCTAGTTTAAACATGATCTGTCAGGTTTAAAGGAAAAAATAACTGTTTAATGAAAAAAATGTTGTTGGGGGCATTGAACTCAAATAAATATAGCTCTTGTTTTCGAATTGCCAAAAATGTACTGGTGTCAAAATAAGTCTCATCCAACTTTTCAAGAGGGTGAGAGACTTAATAAAAAATATAGATAAAAATTAATAATAAAGCAATAATAATATCAGCTATGTTGGTCCTCTCCTTCTAAAATAATAGTAATGTTTGTGAATTTAGTAGTGTTATATGTTGATATTACTACAAACATCTTCGGAAAAATTACTACAATATTGAAATATACATACTGCGTTGTTTTCCTCATGCTGATATTTATTTTTCTCACATAAAATGCTATGCTTTCGAAAATAACAATGTTTGTTATACAAAAAAAAAAAAAAAAAAAAAAAAAAAAAAAAAAAAAAAAAAAACCAACATGATTTAAATGAGTGTGTTTTTTATATTAATGGACTATGTGGTTTCAATTTTTTTTTTCGTTATAAGCGACATAATGTTGTTACAAAGAGAAATATGTCATAATTAATGCTGACCCTGGCTCTGCTTCCACTATTTGAATGTTGAAACTACTACTACTACTACAACCAACAGCAACTAATAATAATAATAATAATAATAATAATAATAATAATAATAATGATGATGATGGTAGTGATGATGATGATGATGATGATGATTATGAACACGACGGCGGCAGAAATAATAATAATTATTATCTCATGTGCAGAATTTTGAATTTTTACAAAGAGAAATATTCAAAATTCTGCACATGACAATAATAATAATGATGATGATGATGACGACGACAGCGGAAATAATTATTTTATTGAAGATAGATAAATAGATAGATAGATTTTTGTTCAAATTTTATATAAACTTTTGATCTTTAGTTTAAACCTGATACTCGTGACATACATCGCCAATTGTTGAAATTGTGCAACATGTCTACAGATCTCTGTTTCAAATTTTATTTCAAACTTGTTTATCGTCTGTTAAACCCATATTAATAAACGCCATGTTTATTCGTTTACTGGGAGTCTAATTAAGAATTCCTGTCTTCCTGTAAACGAGACAAATAGACAAATATTTAATTTCTTGCACTTATAAATCCTAACCACGACGTATATTGTTAGATTTATATCGTACAAAACGAGTTTACGAAGTAACCTCGCTAATTTGAAGGAAATAAATGTGTTCTTGTAGAGATATTGATTACTAAAAATGGACGTGTGTGTGAAAAAAATAGCCATACCAATTTCTTTTCTCATATCATCAGGTTTATTACATGTATCAAGAGAGTTTCCGAAAGACAAATGTTTCAGTCTTAATCAAGAAAACGTTTAGAAGGAAACTGAAATTAGAAACGAACTCATATACACCATGTCATTTGACAGAAAAAAAAAATATTAGCAGACAAACAAGGTCATTGGATAATTTTTCTTTTGAGTGTGTTCAAAAGGTAAAATCCAGTGAGGTTTAGTTGACGGTCTTCCGGTTCACGTGCGGATTTACATCCGGTTTGCATGTAGGCGTCGAAAAACAAATTAGTTCACATATTTATGTGCATTGTCAACCACGCTAATAGTCCTTTAATCAACAGGTTCACAGTGTACGATTTTTGTGACATTTTCAATCATTTGCTTAAATAAAAGAGACATATTTCGTTAACTTGTTTGGAAAAAAAAATCAAAGCAGCTATGATCAAAAGGAAAAATTAAGTTTCCATAAAAATGTTGGTAATCTTTCAGTAAAACTTAGTACAATAAACTGAGTCTTTTATAACTTTGACACCTCACATCGAGCCCTAGGACAGTGAAATCTAGTTATATAATGCGCTCCAATAATTTTTGCCATCTTTAATTTTCGACAAGGTGAAACTTTGATACAATGCCCCATAGATAACTAAGCAATCTCAGTTATCATCAAGGTACAGATAAAACTCATTTTAATGCAGCTTTTATAAATTTTTGCATCCTAAATAATTGCCACGGTGAAATCACATTTTAATGCCTCTTGATAATTTAGCTACCTCACTTAACGCCATAGTACAGAAAAACATCGTAATAAAGCTCATCAAAATCTTTGCAAACTCATTTATTGTTACTGTACAGTGAAACTTTCTTATTATGCCCCTCGGATTTTTTGCCACCTAGCTTATCGCCACAGAAAAGTGAAACTTGTAAATTGACCCCTCAAATTCCTTGCCACCTGGGTAATGGCCACGGAAAGTGACCTCTCTTTCTTATTGGTGTTTTTATGATGTTTCACTGTACATCAACAAAACCTGAATGAACGTGTAGTGGATATAAATAGGAGAATTACTGTTGATGCCAGGTTGGGGTTAATTCAATAATGACTCCCTTTAGTGGAACTATAAATGTTTGTCCGTGTCAGAGTAAAGGCCTTGGTGGCCGAGTGGTCTAAAACGCGCGCTTACGAGTCACAATGACTTTCACCGCCCAGGCTCGAATTCTGCTAGGGCAGATCCTAGTGTGAGAAAGTTTGTCAGTTAGCTTGCTGAATGAAGGTCAGTGGTTTTCTCCGGATACTCCGGTTTCCTCCACCATTCCAGAACTAACCGCCTTTGCATAAGTGAAAGAGTAGGGTCTTTAAGAGAGAGAGAGAGAGAGAGAGAGAGAGAGAGAGAGAGAGAGAGAGAGAGAGAGAGATCAGTATACATCATCATCAATTACAGATCAAATGGCAGTGTCATGTGCTACTTTTGAATTTTTATGAAATAATACATTCAAAAGTAGCACATGACAATTCATGACAACAGTATAAAAATTATTTACAGCTTAAGACCTCTCCAGTTAAAAAAATATCAGTTTTATGGTAAAAATTTAAAGTAAATAAATAAAGCTATATGTATAATAAGGAGTGTCAAGTATTGTTAACATTTGTCATAAAACGTTTTTTTAAGTAACAAAAAATAAATGTGACATTATGATTTACTTGCGATCGCTAATCATTCTGAAGAAAAAAACCCCAATATTTTTCAAAATATATAACATGTTTTGACATTTTTCTGTTTTAAGACTGTTTATACGAGATAATTGAAGACTTTGTAATGTTTTTTACACAATATTTCTTCATGAATGTCGTAAATTCGGTTTAATTTCTTCATTTATTAACGATCTGACAGGCTGTCGTACATGTGTTACAATTTACACAGGGAATAATTACTTAATCAATGTTTCTATATCAGTTTTATGGTCGTGTAAGACAGCGGAATTAGAAATGGTTACGTCACAGGTCCCCGTTTAAATATAAAAATTTTATATGATTAAATTCTACTTGTTATATTATTTGCCATAAACCCAGAAATAACCAAATGCGACGATATAAAAATATAGATGTGCGCAAAGTTTTAAAAACATCGTTGATGAGATATTGTCAGCTTATAAAGACATTTTAACGAATATAACAAAACATTAGAAACAAATTTTATACATAATTTTTTTTTGCCGAGATATTGCAGTCATCGATGGTATTACAGCCAACTCATTTGATTCTCGATTGGCTAAGATGTAACTTTTTTATCATCGGCAAAAATGACACTTTTTGAAAATCGTATTTTAAGAATCACATTATTATTGAATTTAACTGGTTTATTATAAAAAAATTCATTCATACTGAAATACAAAAAGTAGGGTGAAATTGCTTTCCATCGATGAATCGGGGATTCATTTTTTTCATTAGTGGTGCTGTCTTAAATGTAACCCGGCAATGGACTGCCTCAAGTAAACGTTGTTAAGGGGCACATTTGGGTGCGCTATGTACAATGGGTGCAGCGCCTCGGTCGTCGAATGGTCTAAAGCGCTCAAATGGATCACAGCTCTTAAACCAATCTTGTACAGGATTATCACGAGAGGGCTTATAAATTGTAGGCTTTATTTAAACATGTACATGAAATAATAAAAACTGAACTCGTGCAATTAACGTCTCTTACATTTTTGATATTATTGGAGTCGTTCATCAAGAGACTTCCAAGATTTTGAACAGCTGAACGGTGAAAAATTCTTTTTTATTTTTATTTATTTAGTTATTTATTTATTTATTTATATTTATTTGTTGTTTTTAATATTATTTTATCTATTCATTCATTATTTATTTATTTATTTATTTATTTATTTATTTATTTATTTATTTAGTTAGTTAGTTTAAAGCATGAAACGTGGAATGACTTCTAAATCATTTAGCGATATGGGGAAATGGGGATCTTTAATACATTCGTTAAGAATGTTCCTCCCAATTTGGTGGATACAATGGCCCCTGAAATAATGAAAAACATAGATTCAGACATATCTAGATTTGCCAATGAAATGATAATATTTTTGTATTTTTATTCGAGTATGAATGAGTAACGACATTTTTCTTTCGGTCGTGCAACGCACGTGTGTAAAGTCTATAAGAGTTACCTCCCTTTCACTGCTTTCGCTTTTGAAATAAAAAGGATTTTTTTACATATTGAAAATTGTAATTGAAAGTTGTCAATGAAATTAAAATTAAGTTGTAAATTTCCCGTTTTATATCACCGTAATTTGATTTTTGATTGCCAAAGCAACATCGAAAACTAACTAACTAACTAAATAAATAAATAAATAAATAAATAAATAAATAAATAAATAAAAATAAATAAATAAATAAATAATGTATTTATTCTTGAATGTTCTATATTTTCAACATTTTTGGTTGATATATATATATATATATATATATATATATATATATATATATATATATATATATATATATATATATATATTTAAAATCCCGAATGGCTAAAGTTGCTTTTGCGACGTTAAACAACATTGTATCCAACCAACAACAAGGTTTTTGTTTCTTGTTTCATCTTTGAGACAATTGAATGTATCGTTCCGTTATTAATGTAATTCTTATGTAAATAATTATGCCGAAATTGAATGGCTAAAAAAGGGCAAGGTACGAGATTGGTCAACATCAAAGTTGAAACTCTATGAGAATAAAGCCGGGTGATGATATAATGATGATGGTGATGATGATGATGATGATGATGACGACGACGATGATGTAATAGTTGTAAAAACTGAACTGATATTGTTATTTCTATTTTAACAACAACAATAATAATAATGATAATTTACACATGAAAGCTTTAATAATAATAATAATAATAATAATAATAATAATAATAATAATAATAATAATAATAAAATGACAAAAATAATAATTTAAACATAATGACCTTTGTTGAGTGTGTTATGGTAGATTATCATCAGCAGCAAAAAAATATATTATAAAAAATGAAAAGAAATAGTAAATAAATAAATAAATAAATAACACCTGAGACGAAGTACAGAACTAGAGGTAGAGGGGAAGAACGATAACTCAAGAGAAGAACGGTAACTCTGGACATAGATTTTGACAAAGACATAATACAGGTCAAATTTTCGTTGATGAAATAAACATATCTTGTTGAAATTGACATGTACAGTTTTTGCCTAAAACAAAACTGCAGCGATCATTATGATGTAATTGATTATAGTTTCAAGCATAAGGCATGACTGTAATTAACATATGTCTGTCAAAATGGCTTTTTGAGCGAAGTTGCATGTGCTTGTTATATATCTTGCCCTAAATCGAAATGACATGCACGTGCCAGACAGTCACGAGGGACAAGGGAAATTGTTTTTTGTTGAATAGAAGAAAAAATATCATGTTAGGACGAAGAACGTACAACAATAAAAATGCCCAAAGCAAATTTTTCCCATTATTTCATAATTGTGTAGATGTTATTGATACAAACATGTTTTAGTGAACATCTCACCATGCAGTCACCATCTTTTTGGTACATTCGTTATGAAGCCTCCAAAAAAAATCAGATTTTATAGCGCAGTACTTGACACTAATTTCACACATTTTAAGTTTTCTATGTTAAACAAAGGTCACGAAAAATGAGCCCCCTGAAATGACAGATTCCAAGACAAACATGAAGAAAAAAATTCCTACTTATCGTAAAAATAATTAAGAAAATGTCTGCCGATGACAAATTAAGCATGTCGGATTTTTTGGAAGAATTTATGGATTTAAAAACAAAAAAAAGATAAAAAAAAAAATGCTTTAGCTCAAGACCGGCCTTTAAATCTACATTCCAAAATGAATTCTTACAAGCAATAAATTACAGAAGGAACTTCTGCTGTTGACAAATCCAACATTTCGGGTTTTTGGGAAAAAAATATTTGAAAACAAAAAGAAATAAATGGACAAAGCTCGTGACTTTTACATTTTCTGATGTCGGGAGGGTAAAGAAAGAATTCTGTATGTGACGAGTTTTACATATTTCAAATAAAAAACGTGTAAGAGTGTTGACAGAATTCTGCTACTCATATTCACTTTTTTGTTTCTCCAGAACAAAGGTCGTAATTTTAGTTTCGGGTTTTGGAATAAATTATGACTTGGTAATGGCTCTTAAACATTTAAACTCATTACATGCCCCGCTAAGTCAGACCTTTTTTAATGACGGAACTCCCGTGTTTTTTTTTTTTTTTTTTTTTTTTTTTTTTTTTTTTTTTTTTTGAAAAAGTAACATGATATCCATTTAAAATGAACTCACTTTATAATTACAGCATGTAATTGTTTTCATTTTCGATTTACATTTTATACGATTATAAACGAAAATAAAAACTTTTAATTAAAAAGTTAATGCTAAATCCGTGGCTTGTGCTCGGCAATAATCTGGAAAATCGCATAACAAAGCACAATAATAACAATAGCAAAGGAACATATCAGGATGATTTCAGGCACAATGACAGAAGTAGAGTGGTGTAATGGTGTTTTACACCAAGTCAAGATTCTTTTAGTTATAACCAAGGCGGTTCGTTCTGGGATGGTCACGGGTACCGGATTGGCTGAAAAAAAAAAAACCGCCGATTTTCGAACTTTTTAAACACAAGAATCTGCCCCCGTGGGATTCGTACCAAGGTGGCGAGAGGCGATTGATCCTCGAGTCCCCGAGACACAAAATAAACAGAATGATATTATTGCTTATTAAGACTCTTATTTCCAAAACTAAAAAAAAACATTGTTCAAAATTACGCATATTTTTTAAAAAGTTTTATTGCATCTTTTTTGAATCTATATTATTTAAATTGGAATTTTAATTACCATTAATTTTTTATGATTTAATAATTCGACCATGAATTTATTCGCAGTGTCGCTCTTTGTTTGTAACATACATGTAAGTCATTATACTAAAATCTGAACTCGTAACAACTTTTCAGAAATAGCCGTTCGAAGTATAGTGTTAGAAACATATATCCGCTTAACATTAAAAACAACCTCATTTTGAAGATTTAACGAGGATCAACAGGTAAAAAATGATTTGTAAAAGTGATTAAATCATTCGTTTGTAAGTGGATAACTTAAGAAACAAATGCGTATAAATGGATTCTACGTTCATTTCACTAACAAGAAATTTTATTACATTTTACAATCCTGTGACATTTACAACCTTCATGCTACGACAGTGATTTTCGAAATTAAATCGGCTTTAAAACATTTTTAATTTTTTAATTTTTTTTATGTGTTGCACATTGCTTAGTTAGTTATAAACAATGGCGCGTGACTGTCAACCGCAAAAATTCATTTTGAAAATTCTAAATCCAATTTCAGTTTCCGGTTTCCTGCTGCACATCACTTAGTTCGATATAAACAAAACTTAACCATCCCAAAATTTATATTTTTAAAATACTTTATCCAATTATTATTTCCGTTTTCTGTGTTAGGAATGATTGAAATATATCATGGGTTAGCTTGATCCTTTTACAAGTATTTTAAACTTGATCTTCAATTTGAATTGATGCTATAAAACTTCGTATTCTAAAATCTAAAATGAAAAAAAACGTATCTGAAAAACGGGCATAGCAAAAAACATACGACACATTACGCGTTAATGATTAAAACAGCTACAAGACAAACCACGAAAAGATAAGTACATATTGGAAACACTGCTCAGTACGTCCCCGCCCAGGGATGTGGTTAAAGTAGTACTAAGGGTCCCAACCATAATGTCCATGGGTGTGGTTATAGTACCTTTGGAGGGCCATCAATCATTTCCTGGGATTGGTGGCCGAGTGTTCTAAAGCTCGCACTTGCAGATCAAGTGCCAATCATCACCTAGATTCAAATCCTGCTCGCGCATATTCTAATGTGAGGAAGTTTTTTTTATATCGCTTGACGGTGGCTTCTCCAGGCGCTCCGGTTTTCTCAACCATCCCAGAACTGACCACCTTCGATATAAGTTGAAACATCATGACTTGGGTGTAAGATACCATTACTCAACTCTCTGCAACGTTCCTCTCATTTTAGAATAGGCGTTTTAGTTACGGTTTTTTTAATTGTTCATTCATTTGGTTTTTTGTTGTAAGTAGATACAGTGTCCGTCCAAATTCATGGTTTCGAATATTTATTTATTTATTTATTTTTAATAATAATAAGTCGTAAGTAGATCTAGTGCCCATCTAAATTCATGATTTGGAATATTTATTTATTTATTCATTCATTCATTAATTTATTTAATTTTTTTTTTTGATTGCATCTTTATTTTTCAGATTAATTTTTGATGACAATTTTTCATTTATATTATTTACAAGGGAAGAAAGGACCGCGATGGCTAAGCGGTTGGAGCGTTATTCTAAAAGGGCCTAGGTGGCCGAGTGGTCTAAAGCGCGCTTACGGATCACAGCGCCTCTCACCGCCTGGGTTCGAGTCCCACTCGGGACAGATCCTAGTGTGAGAAAGTTTGTCAGTTTGCTTGCCGAAGGTCGGTGGTTTTTCTCCGGGCACTCCGGTTTCCTCCATCATCCAAGAACTGACCCCCTCAAATTAAGTGAAAGAATTTTGACTGGGGCGTAAAACACCATTACTCCATTCTCCACTCGTTATTTTACAAACTCAAAGCTTCTCACAACCGAAGGTTCGATCCAATTTAAAAAAAAAAAAAACAAACCGTTGTTGCAGAACATGTACTGGCTTAAAAAATTACGATAGTTTAGAATATTTGCATTTAGATTTGTTCAATTATGCACCCCTCATTAAATCTAAAATAACCAATACTTCCGGTCGCCATGACAATGGTTTAAAATAAACTAAATTAATTCTTGGTCACTAAAGTGCTTAAATCTCTTCACATGAAGAGCTCCGTTATGATAGCGCATCTGTGCTTTAAAACTACATTGATTCCAAAATTGAGAATTTTTGGATTAAGTCTCTCTCCTCTAATGAAGTGGAAGAAATTTATAACTTAACACCCGTTAACAAAGAAGATCAACTTTTATTCTCAAATAACGAAGCGGCCATTAGCGATAATAAAGGTTATTTTAGGTTTAATTCAAAAAGTCATACAGACACTTGAGAATTTGAAAATTAAAACATTCATCAATGGTGTATAATGATTTACTGATTTAAAAAGATCTTGATTAATCAAGCGCATAAATTTAACAAAATTTGATCGAGTGCTTTAATTGGGAACCATTTGGTGCGAAACTGTGACTTATGAAATGAGACCAATTAATGGCGTCCTTTGTTCTATAGCAGACGGCGGGAACAAGTTGACCCGTGAAAAAAACAAGAATGATGAATTGCAATTTCATTTTCATTTTCTCCATAAAAAGGAATTTGATTTTTTGCGTCTATTGGCTGGTTAAGATGAATATCATCACATATTCTTCGCTTCGCATATTTGGCATTGAGCGAAAAAGTCTGTGTGGCGCAACATACCGACTCTAATCGAAGTATAAGGGCATTTATATCTACATTTACTTTTAGCCCGCTTCAATGCCTTTTTTTGTATATTATTGTTCCGTAAAATATTTTATTAGAAAGACCTTTGATACCATAAAATGAATTTTCGACCTACGCCGAAGTTATTGTAATACACGGTTGAGAAGCTGAAAAATTGGCTTTAGTAAAAATTAGGCCTGAAACATAAGCTCATTTATTCAAACTTTGATAAGTAAAATTGTAACCAGAACTTTTATTCAAATTGTGAAATATTAAAAGTATTAGAACAGTTTGTCAAAAACTTTCCCCTTTGAATAAAATTAATTAAACCATTTGAAACCGGTTATCGCGATAACGCTCCAATTGCAAAAGTGCCAACAAACTGAGTTTTACAAATTGTGTAAAATACATTGACCAAAAATTGCCATGATGTCTTTAATTGAATTTATGTGTGTTGGTTGAGGTTGGTCGGATGGATGGGTGGGTAGACGTGAGTGGTGTGTGAATGGGGAATTGGGGGTTTAAGTGTTGGGGGCTGTTAAAGTCAGACTATTTTGTCCATGGCACATGTATAGGATTCATTGAGTCCACCCCCTTTATAATTTATTTTTTTTAATAATCTAATTTTTTGGTGTTGTTGTCTGAAAGACTATATGGAGGCATTTATACATACAACAACTTAAATCATTTTTGCCTACCATACCATTATTTCTAAAAAGTAATGTAAATTAAATATCTAAATTATTGCAACAAAAATTATTTTGTATTTTCCTACATAATCTCGCGATGTTTTAGAAAAACTACTATGGAAGTGCTTATATTACTATATTGGAAAATGCAGGTGTTAAAGAAGTTTTTTAAAATGTAAATCCAGAAAAATGACCTTTTAATAGAACATTATAACTCGTCAGTTGAGTGAAAATATTCCGTTACACATATTTGTTGCAATATGATTCATATCATCATTTGCATTTTAATCGGGGTAATTTTTTTTCAAGCGTTTGGATTAATCATCTGATTCGGACAGATGTTTTATCTAGCATGTCCGTCTCATGTGTCTTTCAAGTGTCTATCTGAGCCGCAAAATGACAGATTTAGATTCAGCTCCAATTAGAAAATTAATGAGGTAGAAAATTTGCATCCTTTTTCTTTCTAAAAGTTTCTTTCAAGCGTAAAAGCCATTTTTTAACTTTAAAAATGAAGAAAACTAATTAAGCTTACATTTGTGTCTTTATTCCATCAAAATTTGTTTTACCGCGGCAAAGGTTAAGTTGTTTTTTTCTTAGATTTTAATGCTTCATGTGATAATTATGATTACAAATGCTAAGCTGTTGTTGGTGGGAAAAATTTGTTAGTTTTGAGAGGTAATCGGGCGTGAAAGAGGCTTGCAATTTTATATTAAAGATATCAATTTATTTTTTAATTGCAAGCGAAAACAAACATTCACTCACTGCATAGCAAAAAATTACCATGTGCAGCTAATACTCATTAAAGCAAAATCACTGCGTTAGCTCAGTTGGTAGAGCGTTTGCTCCTTAAGTGGAAGGTTGTGGATTCGAACCCCGATCGGGTCTGACCCAAAAAACTACCTGAAATACTTGATAATGGGTAGTTTTTTTTTTTTTTTGTTTTTTTTTTTTTTTGGCCAAGCACTCGGTATTACGAATTAAAAATCACATGCGAACTTGAAATAAACGAGGTCCCGTGTTACGGTAGGCGTGGCACGATAAAGAACCCTGCTGTATAATGCCACCAGCGCAACGCACAGGCAAAATTTTTGCAATTTCGCCAATAGTTGGCGACGTCTCGATATAAGTGAAATATTCTCTAGTGAGACGATAAACATCATTACTCAACTCAACTCAATAAATCAAAATAAATGTTATCATATTGTGCTTTGGTAAGAGTATCGATTGGTTAGTTAGTCGGTCGGTTAGTCGTTTGGGTTTGTTCGGTCGGTTGGTTCGTCGGTCGGTCGGTCGTATGGCTGCTTGGTTGTTTGGTTGGCTTCTTGTTTGTTTGGTTGGCTCTCTGGTTGGTTGGTTTTGTTAGTTGGTCGTTCGATTTGTCGGTCGATCGGTAGGCTGGCTGGTTGGTTGGTTGGATGGTTAGTTACAATGCTGTTAATTGTCATTTTTTTTCAAAATTCAATTTCGTTAATTCCCTCAATGCATAACAAAATACATACAGAGAATATATATTAAATTATACATTTAAACAACATTGCATTGAATAAAAGCAGTATAAACATTTCAACCCGATGGACCGATTGTCTCCATAGTAATTTTAATAAACTTACATAATTTTATTAGAGGCATTTGTTTACAATTAAATAAAATTTAAAATAATTCAAAGTATTTGGATGTTTAGAAAAATATTTAGGTACAAACATGCTTCTTTCTGTAGATAAATCTTAATAGAATTGTCATGAGCTGATTTTGAATGCATTTTTAGTAATAGAAATTCAAATTCAGCACATGAAAGCATAGAATATAGTGGTATTAATCACCCAAGTCGGTATTGCATAAGTTACATTTCCTTTCATCCTGGGTATATTGTTCCTACGTCCAGTCTCAATTGGCAACTTATAGTTACCACATCTGAAATTACTACAGTTACAATTGTGTTATAGGTTCAGAAGCTGGTTGGCTCTGGTTGGTTGGTTTGTTAGTTGGTCTGTCTGTCGGTCGGTCGGTTGGTCGTCAGTCGGTAGTTTGGCTCCTTGTTGTCTGGTTGGCTGTCTGGTTGGTTGGTTTTGTTAGTTGGTCGGTGGGTCGGTCGGTGGGTCGGTCATTCGTTTGGTTGGTTGGTTGGTCGGTCAGTCGTTTGGTTTGTTGGTTGGTCGGTCGGTCGGTCGGTAGGTCGGTCAGTCATTTGGTTGGTTGGTTTGTTTGGTTAGTTGGTTGGTTGGTTGGTCGGTTGGTCGTCAGTCGGTAGTTTGGCTCCTTGGGTGTCTAGTTGGCTTTCTGGTTGGTTGGTTTTGTTAGTTGGTCAGTCGGTCGGTCGGTGGGTCTGTCGGTCGTTATAATATTCATGTCACAGTAGCAATTTTTTAGCTATTCGGCTATTGAAAAAAGCTTGTGCAAGCGAAAACAAACATTGACTCATTAAATAGAAAAAAAGCTTTGTGCAGGTAATGCTCATTGAAGCAAAACGAATGTTATTATACTCTGCTTTGGTTAGAAGTCGGTCAGTCGGTCGGTCTGTCGGTTGGTCGGTCAATCCTTTGGTTTGTTTGTTTGGTTGGTAGGTTTGTCGGTCGGTCTGTTGGTCGTCAGTCGGTAGTTTGGTTGTTGGTTGGCTCTCTGGTTGGTTTGTTTTGTTAGTTGGTCTTTCGGTCGGTCGGTCGATTAGTTGTTTGGTTGATTGGTTAGTTATAATATTATTTAATGTCATACTAGCAATGTTTTAGCAATTTTTGATAAAAACTTTATATAAATGTCGATAAATTAATCTAAAACAATTTGTATGTGCAAAAGATGTGCGACAGGATTTTATGGTCCGTCTTGTAAAAGCGGCACACCCAGGACAACTTCAAAGAGCTAGCCTTAACTGTTTGTACTCTCGCATTGAAAAAGTCATTGTCATTCTCTATCATATCATCCTGATGCCGGGCGTACCAATCTGCACTCTGTAGTCTAAATTTCAATTGCCAGTAAAGGAAGCAGCTTTTTATAAATTCTGTAGTTTGTATGTATGGCCCGGAAGGGATTGAACTAAAACCGCTACTTTGGAACCGAACGTTCTACCTATGAGTCACCAAGGCGGTCGGTTTGACGATCCGAGTGGAAATTTGGTAGCTGAGTGGGCTAAAGTATAGTTACCGAGCGCATTGTCCCTAGGTTTGAATCTCACTCGAGCAGCTCTCTCTCTCTCTCTCTCTCTCTCTCTCTCTCTCTCTCTCTCTCTCTCTCTCTCTCTGAGTAAACGTATTAACATTTACACTCAGATTTAAAGATAGCAATTGCAGCAAATGTTTTAAATTCAAAGACACAAATGTATTGAAGTTCCGGAAAATCATAGGTCACATTCAAAACCAGATTGACAACTATAGGTTACTTTAAGTTTAAAATAAATCACGGAAGCAATTGCACGGATTACTTCGAAGAAAAGAGGAAATTGAAATTGGATTAAGTATTTTCAAAATGAATGTTTTGTTTGATAGTCACGCGCATTTGTTTGTAGCTAACTAAGTAATGTATACCAGTAAAACAAAATGTTTAAAAGTCGATCCAATTCCGAAATAACTGTCAAAGTAGAGAAATTGTAAATATCAGAGATTGTAAAAAATAATAAAATTTACTGATAGTTAATTAAACACAGAAACAATTTCTTCGCTTTTATCTCCCGTAACAAGGTACAAATTATTATAGCGCTTTGACAAATCACTCTTTTCTTGTTGATCATTACGCTGTAAGAATTAGGTCGTAATGGAGATCTAAGAACACATCAAATTGGAGAGATTTTCTAATCTTCTAGCAAAGAAGACGAGCCGATTAGATTTGATATCATTTGAGAAAAAAAAGATATATAAAGATCGTTAAATGACAATTTCGTACTTTCCGTTAAACCGTAATATCGTCTGTTGCGTTTCCATTTTGGTTAATAGGCAATTTAGAGCATGGTCGATTGTGGTATTGTTAGGAAATGAATCGGTCGCGTTTAAATTACTACGATGTTTATTCGTTTTTTGTTGCTGAATGTATTTTGTAACAAAGTTCATAAAGTTATATTCATGTACTATGCTTAGATTTATTACATAAACAAAACTCCTAAAATGTTAACTATAAAAAAGACGTGTTCAAAAGATGTACCAAAGTCATAGAAAACTACTTTTTGAGTCACTGTCTTTGTGTCAGTAAATTTTGCAAAATTTTCAAAGAAAATCAAATTAATTTAATTAAAATTTGTTTTGTTTTTAATTACTCGAGTCTAGTCGTAATGAGAAATTAAATATGCATGTACTCGCTAACCACGGAATACTAGTATTTCTTCACACAGCTGAAAAGTTGCTGCTATGGAGATTTTCATGTTAAAAACAATGCAAGTTGTGGATTCTTTTGCGCCTTTTACGTAATGCGTCATTAAAAACATCACTTTCGGTGCAAACATCACCATTTTGCGAAATGTTAAATTCCGGTAACAGCAACAAATTTATTATTTATTTATTTATTTATTTATATTTTATAAAGACAGATTGCTAAAATAGAAGGTTAGGAATAATTTTCATATTATGGACCAGGCTAGAATCAAAGCCAAGAAAACAAGTACACCAAACAGTTTGTTAGACTCCGTTTGATTTAATCATAAAAAATGTAATATATAGGTACATTCCATACCACGCAACTAGGCAAATTTAGGAGCCGCGGTGCCGAGTGGATTTAAACGCGCGTGAACGGATCACGCTGCCTCTACCCTTAGATTTGAATTCCATTCGGGCAGATCCTAGTGCGAAAAAATCATTCAGTTCTGTTTGTATTGATATTTCCTCCAGCATTCCAGAATTGACCGCCTCGATATAGTTAAAAAGTCTTGGTTGGGGTGCTTAACACCGTACCATTACTCCACGCCAGTCCACTCCACTTTAATTCTTGCAATTTTAGCTGTGATTGTAACCCCTAAAACAAAAGAACAAAATTTATAAACATAATGTTATAATAAATGGCCTCGCTTTGTTTTGCTCACTCTGGTATGAACATTTATTTTTATTTCGTGTTTTCAGTCGCGATGGCTGTTGTCCCATAAGTTTTGCGGTTACAAGTTCTTTCTTTCGTCTAAATTTTCCTTTTTCATCTTCTATTTTGAAAAAATAAATTTTGGTTCGGACAGATTGCTAAAAACCACAAACAAGCAATCACCTAAATTAGTCGAATGTTGGCCATCATACGACCTCTCATAATTGAGATGTCTCGTTTTTGTCTCATTATACAAAAATTTATGATTTTTTTCAAAATTGCTTATTACAGCTTATTGAATTTAATCCGACAAAAAGGTAACAATTTGTCGTTTTTTAATTGCCTCGTTAAAAGGAGAAATAAAACCTAATCTATTTCTCCGCATGGGGTAATGCATTGTTTTTATCAAAATCCCTTTGTTTGTGAAAATTGTCCCATTATAGGAACCGAACACGCCCCGAAATAAGGGTGAGTTGAGGATAAATAAAATTTTTTGACAGTTAGTTTCAAAGATGTAGTATTTTTGTTTGTGAAAAATAAGGGATAATATCACAAAATATTAAAGATAGGATGAAAGACTTGTCAAATTATTGTACTAAATTACACCAAAATTATGTGTCATGGGAACGAGGTTTTTGCACATTAAAATATCAAAAATAAGGAAATTGACATCATTTCAATGTCTGTAAATTTCCTTCAAATGCGTTATGATTCTGTCCGACATGACCAGGCCATCAGAAGGGGTTTAAAATTTTAAATACTTAAAAATATGTTTTTGATGAAATTTTAATTCTATATGATTAAAAAAATCGATTTTTTAATTATACGATTTTAACTATTTCGTAGATAAAAAAGAATAACAATTACTTTGATAATATATCATGATGCTAATTTATTTTAAGAAATCCCTTTATGGAACCCCTTGCAGAAAAACCATAAAAAACTGCATGATCAAATTCATGTATCTTGTTAATAATAATAATAAGCATTATTGTTTGTAATAAAACAGAAAAAACTCTAAGGATGTCGGGAATATTGATAATTTCCTGAGAGTCGCAGTCAAAGTTGATAGTTTGTGATAAGAAACAGTCTAGCTCTGTCTACCTTTGTTAAACATTATTTGGAATTTTTTTTCAGTTCTGATCTCATTTTATTTTGTCCTGTTTTCATTATTTTTTTCTGTGACGTGTTATTCTTTCTTATCTTGGCTTTATAGCCAAATGGCATTTTTTAAATAGAAAGTTTGTTGCCTTTTCTGAACAGGACTTAAATAAAACATACCAGTCCTTGTCCATATCACAATCCAAAAACAAAGTAAAAACTTTGAAAGTTGGCAAAAAAAGTTATACACGAAAACTTCCATCAAGGAAGTGAGGCCGTGTGAAGGGAAAGCACCTCTTGTCTAGCTCGTTAAAACGCGTTCTTTTGCCAAGTATCTACACTTTTGAAAAGTCAGTCACTATTCCGTCAAATAAAATTGAATGGTATTAAACATCCTAGTCAAGGGCTTAAATCGAGGCGTGAAGTTCAGGAATCGTGGAGGAAACCGGAGTGCCTGGAGAAAACTACCGATCTCCTGTAACCAAACCGCCAGACTTTCCCCCACTACACTAAAAATGACCTTTTTGAACATGGAAAAAATTTACTGCAGCGTAGAAACAGTTTTACTAAAAATAAATAAATAAATGAATGAATGAATAAATATATGAATGAATGAATGAATGAATAAATATATGAATGAATGAATGCATAAATATATGAATGAATTACTCACCAAACAAGTGTCCCATTAGTTTGATTTTATGTAATTTCTTCATAAGCATGACGTTGTACCAGTCACTAAGTGACTACACTCACTTGTTACATAACTTTAATCTAAACAATTATTATATTACATGCAATTTTCAAAATCTTATGACTTCCGCCCTTTCAGCGTGACCGGCTCATCATTTTATGGTAGACAATATGTTGTAGTTCATAATAAATTCATATTAAAATCCACATACAAACTTTTTTCTGCGTGTTCTTCGTGATACTGAATTTTAACACCTTGTGTTTTTATATGAAATCAGTGGTTTTTGCAGGAATTTGCATTTTCAAACTTAAGCACTTAACTGTTAGCAGGTCTCGAGGTGAAGTCTGTCGGTTATCTAATGCATTACTGTAGTTAAGTCAGCATTACGGTACTTACACATGTAATTTTTTTTTTTCATTTTTTGCAACGGAATGCAGTAAGCTGTATTGAAAATTAATCTCCAATAAAATTGGAGATTTATTATTATTATTACACGTATTATTATTATTATTATTATTATTATTATTATTATTATTATTATTATTATTATAACATGTATTATTATTATTATATTATCATCATCATCATCATCATCATCATTATTATTATTATTATTATTATTATTATTATTATTATTATTATTATTATTATGTTTCTGATCCATCAAATCGGAAACGGTTACCCATTTTGTTTACTTCTTTTAGCCGTGGTTTTGGTCTAAATATCATAATACCAGACTAGATGAACATCTCCAATGAAACTGAAATTGGTAAGCTATTTGATTTGAGCTCTGGTTTAGGTATTATTCAAATTTTTAAAATCTTTTTTTTTATTTAATCATAAAAGTGTGAAGAAACCGAAATGTTGTATGCTGTAGAAATTAGAAAATATACACCACATTTCTGGATACCGTCTACGTCATAACCGGCATCTGTTTTCCGGTATTGATTTATAAACAATCGTCTGATTAATATTCTCATCCCAGTCGTTTGTTAACGTTTTATTTTACACTTACGACGATTTTATTACATGTTTGATAGTTATGGCGTTTATATTAGCTATTAATAATTTTGATCACGTTACATACTCAGGAATGTATGTGTGACGTCATTAATCTAGCTGTCCCACTGACTGGACATTCTTGTCGTTAGCGACAACGTTTTAAAATTCTTGGGGAATTTAAAAAAAAAGATTTCAAACATGCGAAATGTAAATATAATAATTAAATTATCCACAGATAGTTTGCTTTGAACGTGAGAGTAATTGCACTATAAACTGGTTTATAACTGATTTACAAATATCACCAAGTACATGTTAAATCATGAAGATAATTGAATCAGTCATAATCTACATGCCTTCTGAATGCTACTTAAGCCGAAAAAACTTCCATAGTTATAAAAGCTGTAAGACTATAAAATATATTCATACTTTCCGAAAATCTCGTTATTTTCTCTTCAATATAAATATTTGATGATAAAGCGATGGATAATATCGACGCTTAAACAATACCCGATATAAAAATATCACAATAAATACAATATCTTCACGACGCTTGTTAATAATGAGATTCGCTTGCATAAACCGTAATCAAAACATCTCTTTGTGTATGAGGTGCAATCTGAAAATGATTATTTCGTAAATTCGGCGTTTTTACGGAAATATTGAAATTCCCAATGAAAAAAGTGCCGCTCCGCACAAATGCTAAGTGTACCCTGTGGTACGCCATGTGGTACGCTGTCGAACCCCAATGGCGAATCGTACAAAAATATGTTATTATAAATCACGAGAAGAGGTTATTAGACAAAGCACGCCCTACAATGCATTCATAAACAGATAATATAAACCTTTGTCTCATAGCTATTCTAATAATAGAAGAAAAAACGACTAATGTATTGACATATTATGATAATTTTGAATTTTCATTCAAAAGTAGCACATGTCAATTTATTATTTCATAAGAATTCAAAAGTAGCATATGACAGTATTATAATCGATGTAAATAAACATTAAATAATAAAATCAGTATTGTTTTAATTCATTATGATATACATGTATCTTTTCCAATAATAATAATAATAATTATAAGTATATTGAAATATAGATCTGGAACAAAAAGCCCGTGAAAGTGATAGACTTACTATCTTTTTACATAGTATACATGTAGCAAGCAAATAGACAACCCTTCTCAGGAAGTATAAGTTATAAGTCTACAAAGTCTATTGGGCTTTCATTACTCATTATGATAGATATGAACAACTGCAGGAGTATTTCTACAATGTTTTTGGTCGGTTTTTCTTGCTAGGTATAATTGGCATAAACTGCCCTAGTTTTCAGTCTGTAGAGGTTTTTAGAGTGTTGCGTGCTAACTACGATAGACTTGTGTTTTCCACCAAATAAATATTTGATGATGAAGAAACTTATCATATCGAAGTGTTGCATGCTTAAACAATATTCGATGTATAGATGTAAATGTATGCATTAAGGTTCGTGGAAGCTCCATCAAATATTCTTTAATTAAGACTCGAAGAAACGTCACGTGAAGAAACGATATATATTATATATATATATATATATATATATATATATATATATATATATATATATATATATATATATATATATATATATATATATATATATATTAAATTGCTATTTTATGTAATTTATTTATTGATTTATCTTATTTTTTTTTCTTTTTAAACAAGAATAACAAGGTTTTGTCGTAATTCACAGAATGTATAAATAGCATCAAAATGTGTCAAATGGGGTGAAGGTATGACGTGTAATGTCCAAGTCAAGATTTTTTCATTGAAAAACTAGACAGACAGTCTTGGAGTGGTGGAGGAAACCAGATTAGCCTGAAAATCATAGAACACAAAAAACACGAAAATAAATCTTGACTGGGTTGATCTAAAACCAATCTTGTTTAATTTAGGTGTTTCCGTCAATAACATGTTTTGTGTTGTGATATTGACCGAGTTGACTTCTAATCAAAACACCCAATGTTTTTTCTTCTACATTTATCTATCTATATCACAATTTTTCTTTATATATATATATATATATATATATATATATATATATATATATATATATATATATATATATATACTCTCTCTCTCTCTCTCCTCTCTCTCTCTCTCTCTCTCTCTCTCTCTCTTAATTCCTCTGTCTTGCTGTGACTTAGTAAACAATCAATGATTTAAGCGTCTCTAGAACAATCACATATATAACTGATATTTATGACGTAAATGTATTGAATATATTTTTTATCATGTTGATTTTTTGTATTGTTTGAAATATTTGACTCTTTTACTTCTCTTTGTCGTAATATCAGAATGAATCTTTTTTCCAATATCAGACAAAAATAGACTTTCTGTTTAAATATATAAAACTAAGATATTTATTTTTCAATAGATTAAAAACAATTAAATCTATTTATGTATTGATGTGTCCTCGTTTAATAATCAATAATCAAGACGTTTCTAAATTTAGAACAATTAGTCATTAAAAAACACACAATTATTTCAAGTATATTTTCCGGAACTTTCCGGAAGTATAGTTTTCTTGTTATTTTGGAAAAAAAGTAAACTCACTTTTATGTATATAAAAATATTATTTTCCCCAACAGTTAATCGTAACGGAATTTATTTCCAAATTGCTTTGACCTAATTAAGAAACGGTTAATCATTTCTAAAATAAAAAAATTGATTAAATGAGATGTTACGTCCCTGTCAAGGATATTTCACTTATATTGAGACATCACCACCTATATGTAAAGTGGCAGAAATTTACTTCTTTGCGGTCCAGTTAGAGCAATATCCAGGAAGGGTTTTTAGTGAGCCAAGCGTGTCGTAACACGGGGCATCGGTTTTGAAGGTCTCATCCGAAGGACCGCGTGGCTTTCATTTCTAAATGCTGAGTGCTTGGCGAAAGACCAGTCATTACCTGTTATAAAGTCTTTGTTAGACAAGGTCGGGATTCTCCCAGATACGAAGCGAGCAATCTGCCGATTGATCTACAGCAGTGACTGAAAAGAATAGAAACTGTATGAAAATATTTTCATAGTCAGTGTAACTAAGTACAAGAAACGATAAACAAATGGAAAATATAACATAAAACATACAGAATAACATTTAATTCTAAAAACCCAGACTTTAGACAGTCACTGATTATAAAAGCCATGTTTTCAGACAGCCACAATGATGTAAACAAAATTTATCTTGTTGAGGTTTTGGTTTCAGATGTTCTAGTCGGTTACTATGACGTCATAACCGCAATACTGACCAAAGCAAGTGACTAGAAGTACCAAAGCCGTGCAGGTGGAGAGAAACAAAAGTTATTTAAACGTTTAAGACTGAAGAAATAAATAAACCTCAACAATCCTTTAAACATTAAACCGACAAGCATTTCGTTTTAGACATTTCACCATGATTAAATATACTAGTATTTAAAGTTAGCAGAATTTTTTTGAGTTGAGTAATGGTGTTTGACGTCCCAGTCAAGAATATTTCGATTATATCAAGACGTCGCCAGCTATAGGCGAAAGCGAAGAACCTCTGTCTGTGCTTTGCGCTAACGACATTATACAGCAGGGTTCTTTATCGTGCCAAGCCTACCATGACACGGGACCTCGTTTAAGTTCCCATCCGAAAGAATCGCGACTTTCATTTCCTAATGCCGAGTGCTAGGCGAAAGAACGGTCACTACCCACTTTCAAGTCTTGGGTCAGACCCGGTCGGGGTTCGAACTTACGACTTACCACTTACGGAGCGAGATCTCTACCAACTGAGTAACCGCAGTGGTGACTTTTTATGAGGAACCAAATTAAACCGAACATATAAACCCATTGATCTTATTTGCTGTTACCTGGTAATATGACAAGTATTTATGACATAATTGAATAATCCCTTACTTCAGCTTTACTGAAATAAGACAAATTATACATATGAGAATAAAATATGTCATTAGCACAACAAATGCATCTTTTCACCTGGTTAATCCCAATGAAAGGTATATCCGGGTAACTGTTACCTAATTAGATAATCATTGATTTTTAAGTCGGCTAACAAGCAGTCTTTTCTATAAATAATTAAGTAAACAGGACAATGAGGATGAATTTAGAATGAAATGTATCAAGCGATCGCGTGTCATTAGATTGGGTATTTATTATATAATATACATTGCCATTGTCGGAACATTTCCGCAACAAAACAACAAATATCTACTTAACCTGAAAACCAAACACGATTATCTCATTACTGACATAATAGATATAAGTCCTTACACAATCGTAATCAAATTAAAATAGCTTATCCAAGTAATGAATGATCAGCGAGAATGATAACCCAGCCATTAATAAAGTAGCTAGTAACTATCCTTAATCATTTAATAGACATACCTAATTTAGGCAAATTTGTCTGATGTTTTCATATGAATGCAAGGTCTGGATATGATCTATATAGACATTCTCTGGACGTTTTCTATCCAAAAACAACCTATAAAATTATTCAATGCGTAATTTACTCTTGTTAACACTCAAAATTTGAAATTAATTAGCCGGTCAAATAAATCAATACAAAATAGTATAATTATGACCAGTTAATGCAATGAATGGCTGTGATATTTAATGTATTACTACGTATATTGTTTGTATATGTTCTGTGTGTGTGTGTGTGTGTGTGTGCAATTTGAGAAATAAAAACTATGGAAAGCTGAATTGTTTTCGTCCCGAAAGTAGCTGACGAATCTACCCGACATGTACCACAAAATCAATTCTGCTTTATTTGCAAGCCAGGTGCGTCTAGTTTCTTTAAAATGCACTTTCATAGTATCGACTTTATAACAGTTCCTATCAAACTGGGATTTAAGTTTCGTTTAAAATTAATAAACAATTGATAGAAGGTAAACAAGACAATATAATGCATTGAATAATTTAATTTGGTTTTAGGTGTTTTGTCATTCAATCACTTTCGTCATGAAATACTATTTACACAACTTAGGACATATAAGAAACCAGCTTATCATAGCAATAATACAAAACAAAATTAAAAATGGTACATATGACAATGTTCCATGTTCACACACAATTTTTAAAGGAGTTATTCTTGTTGAAAATTTCTTGCCAACTGCAAGTAAAACATATTAATGCTAAATTGATTGTAGATAATTCGCTTTACAAATTTGACCAATCAAAATAACCGATACAAAATTTGAGGGACTCACCAATGAAGTTTGCGAATAAAACCTGCACTTATGTTCCGATAAAGGAAATTCAATCAGCTTTACGAGATTCAGAAAATGTCAGGAATAAGTGTGTATTGGAAATTTTGTGGGTGGAAAATTGTTTCCGATAATGTCAATTATCCATTTAGATGTTTGCTGCTCGTTCGTGAAAAACAAATACTAAGAAGTTGAGAGATCAATCAAGAGTCAGGGTTAATTTTACTCAGATTCTATAAATAGATTTATTAGCCTGGTTTACAGAGATATGTAAAATACCTGTTGTTCAAAATAAAAATAAAATTTGCTTAGTTTCTTTTAATTATTGTTTTGGTACCTACAATACAGTATCTTTAAGCATCGCTGTTACTGAATGTAATAACCTAAGAAAAATTACTAGAAAATAATTGCAAAATTGACTCCAATCTAAAAAGGAAAGCTAAATTATATAAAATTGCAAAGTCATTTTAATCAGCCGTTTGAAAATAGAAGTGCTAATTTTAAATTTCCATATAAAATGAGACATTCAAATTGGCTCAAGATAGATTAAGGCAGATTTTGTATCTACAAAACATGCAGCCAAGATTTTTTACGGCCTAGTCAAAATTTCTTTCATTAAATCAATGTGGTCAGTTATGTAATAGTAAATAAAGGAAACCGGAATGCCCACGATGTTTTCAGCATGTCGGTTTGTCCTGAATATTCTTCAGCAAGCCGGAATGTCCTGAATGTTCTTCAGCACGCCGAAATGTCCTGAATGTTCTTCAGCACGCCGAAATGTCCTGAATGTTCTTCAGCATGCCGGAATGTCCCAGATGTTCTTCAGCAAGCCGAAATGTCCTGAACGTTCTCAAAGAAGCCGGAATGCCCTGAATGTTCTTCAGCAAGCCGGAATGTCCTGAATGTTCTTCAGCAAGCCGAAATGTCCTGAATGTTCTTCAGCTAGCCGGAATGTCCTGAATGTTCTTCAGCTAGCCGGAATGTCCTGGATGTTCTTCAGCATGTCGGTTTGTCCTAAATGTTCTTCAGCACGCCGGAATGTCTTGAATGTACTTCAGCAAGCCGGTATGTCCTGAATGTTCTTCAGCATGCCGGAATGTCCCAGATGTTTTTCAGCTAGCCGGAATGTCCTGAATGTTCTTCAGCAAACCGGAATGTCCTGAATGTTCTTCAGCAAGCGAAATAACACTTTCTTCACAAGGATCTATATCGAGTTGGTTTCGCCTTTGAGCGATGAAACATAATGAGATCCGTAAGTGAACCATTCTGCCACAACGAAGAAGACATCACGGTGCAAGCAAATAATAAAACAGTATTAGGTCATTGATTATAACATTTTCGTATTTAGATGAACAATGGAGTAAGGTCCGCTTTTGTGTTTATTGTTGGGTTCCACCCACCCAATTTAATTTTCAGTTAAAAGGATTCGTGCAAAAAATACAAATGGATTTTTAATAGAAGAACTGTAAATATATTGTCTTTAAACGCTTAACACTAAAACAAGTATGAACTGAGGTTAATAAATTTAATCATACACGAATAAGGATTATGTAAAGTCAGTGATTAAAATGATCATCCTATGAACTGTAATCCCTCGGTGTTTCCTGATCAGATGATTACGTCATTGTTCACGGGATTTCCGCAGTTGATGATTTGTAATCAAACAAATAAAGGATTTTGTACTGGTGATATCTGCGTGGAATTGCGTGTTATACTCACGATGAATGTTTCTCCTTCATTCCAGTCGATATAATCTTTATGAAAAATAAATATATTTTAGAAAATCATAACAGATGCATTAGATGCATTTAAAAAAAAAAAGAGACATAAGCCTTTTTTATCAGTTTCAACTTGATAGCATTTAAAATAAACAGTACAGTGTATTTATTATCAATAAATATAATTCTATACTCTTTACAAAAATCAGCTGTTTTATCTGACCAGGAAGTGACATGGATACAAATCCTTGGTAACGGAAACCACAATAAGTAGATTATCAGTTAGATATTACTTTACTATAGATAGTAGATTCTATCATTTGATTGGTTCCGTGGGTACCAATGTCAGATCTGATCTAGTACATCTAGAACTGAAATAGGAAGACTTATAATTATTGTCTTTAGAAGTTTTGTATCCGTCATAAATCATTTTTTGAATGTATTTTATGATTAAATTAAAAATTGTGTATGACATATCGATAAATGCATTTATTTGTTTATTGCTGTGGTTTTTAATCAACGCATATTAAAAGCGGAAAATATACAAAGTGTGGTTTTGATTATCGAAGTTTGATAAGATTTGAAATGAGAATGGGTTGGGTTTTTGTTTTATTATTATTATTATTATTATTATTATTATTATTATTATTATTATTATTACCTGATATACAATCTTTAACGCTTTATTATATGTATCTATCTTGCATTCTTCTGTTTACCTTGTACATCATGACAAAAAAAATAACAAGAAAGACACTTTACTAAACTCCAACCAATCACATGCTTGTATATCAAATGATTTTAGACATGTATATCATTCCCTGAAACAACTTATGACAGGCCCCAATAGCTCAGACTGATCATAATACTTGTTGATTAAGTAAAGAATTATTATACTTTTTTAAAAAAAAAATTAACAAAGAAAACATGAAAAAAAAACTTTTATAACCCTTTTTCTTGTTTAAATTCTGTTTCCCTAGTTAACGGTTTGTAGAAACCAACCACGCTTGTATCTGTAACGTTTGAAGTAGACTTGACAGAGAAAAATAAACATTGTTATAACTTTAATGTTTGTCCCATCCGGGTACCTTTCTCTTTTTTCAGGCAACATCAAATATGGTGACTTTAATGATTAATTGAATACCGTAGGAACGTAATTATGTCTGCGTATCAGCAGATATCTTGTTGTTACTCGTAATCTTTATTATTATTTTTTTTTATTATTATTTCTTCTCGTTTCTGACAGATTTTTGTCAGAGTGATCTCCACCTAAGTTTCTTATCCGATCAGGTTGAAATTTTGCCAACTTGTAGGGATTGACCATGGACAGGTCGCTTGTTCACCGTTTTTCAGAATTCGGAAGGACTTCGGAGAAATCCGGTTAAAACCATGGAATTCCAGAGAGTTCTTTCTAGAGAGTTCTTTCTTTATTTCTTGATATTTCCTCCGCTATTTGGAGCACCACTTTAGAGAGCTGATACGCAGACATATACCTTCTCGCAAGTATACATTCTACTTAACATATCTGTATTTGTACTTTACTAGTAATGACGTCACGATGCCACTGTGATGATAAAATAGTGAATCACTATTTTAAATTGAAATTATATCTTACAAATCAATCTAAACAATTTATTAAGGAAATAAGAAGATATTGATAAAACGTCTTCAAAACCGCGGTTTAATTCTAATCAAACTGATAAGGAATTTTGTACTGTGATATCTGCGTGGAGTTGCGTGTAAAAAAGGCGTCTTCAAATAATCTCAAGTTTACCAGACATTCTTATCTCACGTGGGAATCACAATGGCTTTTTGTGTCTGCAATAATGATATCTGAACAATTAAATATTAAATCAATTAGTCAACGGAATGCAAAATTTGTCGTTGATCCATAAATATATCAATCTTATTGAATCATGATTTCCTTCTGTTGCCGGCATAATGAATATCTAATTGTTAAACGATACGACAAGATAATGTTTACTTTGCTGTTACTCATGATATAAGTTTACATTATCTATTTTTGCTGTACCCTTACCTTAATCTGTGTTTTTATATGAAGCAAATGACAACACCAGTCTTAGTCGATTTTACGCTTCAAGAATGTCTAGAGCTCGTGTGTGTGTGTGTGTGTGTGTGTGTGTGTGTTTGTGTGTGTTGGGATTTTGTCGTTGTTGTTGTTGTTTCTGACAACATAGCTGTAGTTGTTTTGTTCTCTTGGTTACAATGGATGTTATTTTCCTGCAGTTTTCTGAAACAGCTTGCATTTAATTAGATACCATTTAGCAAATTTTCAGTCGTCTAAAATTTGAAATTAATTTAAAACTTATGTTTGTTCTCTCATGCACAGCATTCCTTAGCTGGATTTGGATTTATTTAATTTTGAAAATTAGATTCATTATTTTCAACTGTTTGGCTTATATTTTGTATCTATCAAACTTTTGGGTCCTAGTGTCACTGATGAGGAATGAATTTCCGAAATGTGCACATCTGGCACATCAAAATTTAACTGGTAGTTGTGTCATATATTTACTACCCCTGAGCGGGTACCGCTGCTGGTGGAATAAAACTCCCCGAGGGTATCCATTACTCAGTAGGCAGTACTTTGTGCTGTCAGAAAATGTACCATTTACATTTTGTATCAAAATTTTCATCCCTTTAAAATTTTGAAATTTTAAATCTAAGGTTTGTTCCCTCCTGCAAAGCATTTCTTAGCTGCATTTGGATTTATATAATATTGGAACTTTAGATTCATTATTTTTAACTGTTTGGCTTATATTTTGTATCTATCAAACTTTTCGGTCCTAATTTCACTGATGAGGAATGAATTTCCGAAATGTGCACATCTGGCACATCAAAATTTAACTGGTATTTGTGTTATATATAAACTAAGGACAAACCTACACGTATATAAGGATTACTGATAATAAACCTCCCGACTTTAAACTGTCACTGGATATTATGACAAACTATCATAGTTGGGACCTCTCTGCAGTTGATAAAAAAGATTTGATATTATAATAAAGATTTTTGCATCAATAATTATTGAAGTGTTTATTTCAAATAAATGAAATAAAACAATTTTCAAGGCAACTGATAAAACTGATATAAATAACAAACATTTATAGATATAAGACACGCGAATCAAACTGCTGGATTCTATCATTGTTACATAACAAACACACCAATCAGATTGCTTGATTCCATCGCTGTTACATAACTAACTCTAAATAATTTAAAAGTCAATAAATCAACGAGGCTAGAAATAAAGAGATAAAACCACTTTGATCTTCAAACATAAGTCATTGATTCAACATTATTCTAATTATACTTGGCCTGATAAAGTAGAGAAGAAACCGAGCAATGCAAATTGCGACTGTCATAAAACATTTTCGTTTTTTAAATTATCGTTAAATACGTTCAAAAAACGCTTTAAGACGATAATTTTTAAATGCTTTTTGACACGACGAATTCAATTTAGTTTTATTCGTAAATATGTTTTTATTCTTGTAAAAACAAAATTTTAAAAACTAAAACAATTTCTTATTTAAAGCTATTTAAATTGAAAGTAAATAAAAAAAATTGTTTCATTTTCTCTAAGCAACTATGCAAATTGATTTTGTGAATTCTCAAAAATCCAACGCACCTTGACTTATCAAAAGCGTTATACGATCTCTTGAGAAATTTCATTGATGTTGGTATCAACGGATTTTAGGTCACCTGAGCAAAAGGTGTCTTGCGTCGAAAACAATTACACATTTTCAACTTCTTCTCCAGAACCAGTGAACCAATGATGCTGATACCAAGTTTGCGAAGCAGGTTGACCTTGACTTCATTTAAGGTCATTTTTCCATAAAATTTAAAATCTTTAAACATCTTCTTGTCATGAACCGAAGTGTCTTGAAACTTGACATCAGACCACTAAGCACTACCAAGTTTGTGACGCTTGTTGACCTTGACCTTTATTCAAGGTCAAAGTGACCTTAAATAGAAAAACTTTTAAACATCTTCTTGTCATGAACCGAAAGGTCTAAAAGCTTGAAACTTGGTCCGCAAGTGCGTGCTTGATACCACTCGGGCATATAGCCCCCCCCCCCCCCCCCCCCACCCCGATTTAAAAGATCGGCTAAAAGGTCAGAGGTCCTCCTATCACACTGGTTTTTATCCAATCCCTTACCTGTTTATTTCATGCTAAAGGATAGTTGTTTTCTCCAACAAATCTGGACAACCGCCTCAGATTTAACTGCTTCGATATATTTATTTTTTAGTTGAAGAGTAAAACATATTTCATAACTACCTCAACCACTAACATCACAATAAACACAAATTCATTACCTCACCGACACCACAACCAACACCACTACCAACTCCCCTACAAACCTTTATCTCCAAAACCGCAACCAACACCACTACCAACTCCCCTACAAACTTTTATCTCAACAACCACAACTGACCCTATAACTACCAACTCAACAAGCACATCTAACCCTACGACTACCATCTCAATAACCACAACTAACCCTACAACTACCATCTCAACAAGAACAACCAACACAACTACAACAACCTCTACAACCATGTAAACTACTATATGTACATTTATACAACAAACACGACTACAACCACCCCTACAACCATGTAAACTACTAAATGTACATTTATACAACCAACAAAACTACAACCACACCTACAACCATGTAAACTACTACATGTACATTTGTACAACCAACACGACTACAACCACCCCTACAACCATGTAAACAACTACATGTACATTTGTACAACCAACACGACTACAACCACCCCTACAAACAAGTAAACTACTACAGGTACATTTGTACAACCAACACGACTACAACCATCTCTACAACCATGTAAAACACTACATGTACATTTGTACAACCAACACAACTACAACCACCCTTACAACCATGTAAACTACTACATGTACATTTGTACAACCAACACGACTACAACCACCCCTACAAACAAGTAAACTACTACAGGTACATTTGTACAACCAACACGACTACAACCATCTCTACAACCATGTAAAACACTACATGTCCATTTGTACAACCAACACAACTACAACCACCCTTACAACCATGTAAACTACTACATGTACATTTGTACAACCAACACAACTACAACCACCTCTACAACCATGTAAACTACTGCATGTACATTTATACAACCAACACAATTACAACCAGCCCTACAACC
Organism: Tegillarca granosa; assembly: GCA_029721355.1. NCBI lineage: Eukaryota > Metazoa > Mollusca > Bivalvia > Arcoida > Arcidae > Tegillarca > Tegillarca granosa. Next base: position 36,852,390 of record CM056608.1, on the reverse strand, counting down.
ATGTAAACTTCTACATGTACATTTATAAACCAACAAAACTACAACCAACTCTACAACCATGTAAACTACTAAATGTACATTTATACAACCAACAAAACTACAACCACACCTACAACCATGTAAACTACTACATGTACATTTGTACAACCAACACGACTACAACCACCCCTACAACCATGTAAACAACTACATGTACATTTGTACAACCAACACGACTACAACCACCCCTACAACCAAGTAAACTACTACAGGTACATTTGTACAACCAACACGACTACAACCATCTCTACAACCATGTAAAACACTTCATGTCCATTTGTACAACCAACACAACTACAACCACCCTTACAACCATGTAAACTACTACATGTACATTTGTACAACCAACACAACTACAACCACCTCTACAACCATGTAAACTACTGCATGTACATTTATAAAACCAACACAACTACAACCACCTCTTCAACCATGTAAACTACTACATGTACATTTATACAACCAACACAACTACAAGCACCCTTACAACCATGTAAACTACTACATGTACATTTATACAACCAACACAACTACAACCACCCCTACAACCATGTTAACTACTACATGTGCATTTATACAACCAACACAACTACAACCAGCCCTACAACCATGTAAACTTCTACATGTACATTTATACAACCAACACAACTACAACCACGCCTACAACCATGTAAACTACTACATGTGCATTTATACAACCAACACAACTACAACCACCCCTACAACCATGTTAACTACTACATGTACATTTATACAACCAACACAACTACATCCACCCCTTCAACCATGTAAACTACTACATGTACATTTATACAACCAACACAACTACATCCACCCCTACAACCATGTAAACTACTACATGTACATTTGTACAACCAACACAACTACAACCACCCATACAACCATGTAAACTACTACATGTGCATTTATACAACCAAAACAATTACAACCAGCCCTACAACCATGTAAACTTCTACATGTACATTTATACAACCAACACAACTACAACCACCCCTTCAACCATGTAAACTACTACATGTACATTTGTACAACCAACACAACTACAATCATCCCTACAACCATGTAAACTACTACATGTACATTTGTACAACCAACACAACTACAACCACCCCTACAACCATTTTAAACACTACATGTACATTTGTACAACCAACACAACTACAAGCATCCCTTCAACCATGTAAACTACTACATGTACATTTATACAACGAACACAACTATAACGACCCCTACAACCATGTTAAACACTTCATGTACATTTTTACTACCAACACAACTACAACCAACCCTACAACCATGTAAACTACTACATGTACATTTATACAACCAACACAACTACAACCACCCCTACAACCATGTAAACTACTACATGTGCATTTATACAACCAACATAACTGCAACCACCCCTACAACCATGTAAACTACTACAGGTACATTTATACAACCAACACGACTACAACCATCTCTACAACCATGTAAAACACTACATGTCCATTTGTACAACCAACACAACTACAACCACCCTTACAACCATGTAAACTACTACATGTACATTTGTACAACCAACACAACTACAACCACCTCTACAACCATGTAAACTACTGCATGTACATTTATAAAACCAACACAACTACAACAACCTCTTCAACCATGTAAACTACTACATATACATTTGTACAACCAACACAACTACAAGCACCCTTACAACCATGTAAACTACTACATGTACATTTAAACAACCAACACAACTACAACCACCCCTACAACCATGTTAACTACTACATGTGCATTTATACAACCAACACAACTACAACCAGCCCTACAACCATGTTAACTACTACATGTACATTTATACAACCAACACAACTACATCCACCCCTTCAACCATGTAAACTACTACATGTACATTTATACAACCAACACAACTACATCCACCCCTACAACCATGTAAACTACTACATGTACATTTGTACAACCAACACAACTACAACCACCCATACAACCATGTAAACTACTACATGTGCATTTATACAACCAACACAATTACAACCAGCCCTACAACCATGTAAACTTCTACATGTACATTTATACAACCAACACAACTACAACCACCCCTACAACCATGTAAACTACTACATGTACATTTGTACAACCAACACAACTACAATCATCCCTACAACCATGTAAACTACTACATGTACATTTATACAACCAACACAACTACAACCACCCCTACAACCATTTTAAACACTTCATGTACATTTGTACAACCAACACAACTACAAGCACCCCTACAACCATGTAAACTACTACATGTACATTTATACAACGAACACAACTACAACCACCCCTACAACCATGTTGAACACTTCATGTACATTTTTACTACCAACATAACTACAACCACCCCTACAACCATGTAAACTACTACATGTACATTTATACAACCAACACAACTACAACCACCCCTACAACCATGTAAACTACTACATGTACATTTATACAACCAACACAACTACATCCACCCCTACAACCATGTAAACTACTACATGTGCATTTATACAACCAACACAATTACAACCAGCCCTACAACCATGTAAACTTCTACATGTACATTTATACAACAAACACAACTACAACCACCCCTTCAACCATGTAAACTACTACATGTACATTTGTACAACCAACACAACTACAATCATCCCTACAACCATGTAAACTACTACATGTACATTTGTACAACCAACACAACTACAACCACCCCTACAACCATGTTAAACACTACATGTACATTTGTACAACCAACACAACTACAAGCACCCCTACAACCATGTAAACTACTACATGTACATTTATACAACGAACACAACTACAACCACCCCTACAACCATGTTAAACACTTCATGTACATTTTTACTACCAACACAACTACAACAACGCCTACAACCATGTAAACTACTACATGTACATTTATACAACCAACACAACTACAACCACCCCTACAACCATGTAAACTAATACATGTGCATTATACAACCAACACAACTACAACCACCCCTATAACCATGTTAACTACTACATGTACTTTTATACAACCAACACAACTACATCCACCCCTTCAACCATGTAAACTACTACATGTACATTTATACAACCAACAAAACTACATCCACCCCTACAACCATGTAAACTACTACATGTACATTTGTACAACCAACACAACTACAACCACCCATACAACCATGTAAACTACTACATGTGCATTTATACAACCAACACAATTACAACCAGCCCTACAACCATGTAAACTTCTACATGTACATTTATACAACCAACACAACTACAACCACCCCTACAACCATCTAAACTACTACATGTACATTTGTACAACCAACACAACTACAATCATCCCTACAACCATGTAAACTACTACATGTGCATTTATACAACCAACACAACTACAACCACCCCTACAACCATGTTAACTACTACATGTACATTTATACAACGAACACAACTACAACCTACCCTACAACCATGTTAAACACTTCATGTACATTTTTACTACCAACACAACTACAACCACCCCTAATACCATGTAAACTACTACATGTACATTTATACAACCAACACAACTACAACCACCCCTACAACCATGTAAACTTCTACATGTACATTTATACAACCAACACAACTACAACCACCCCTACAACCATGTAAACTACTACATGTGCATTTATACAACCGACACAACTACAACCACCCCTACAACCATGTTAACTACTACATTACATTTATACAACCAACACAACTACAACCACCCCTACAACCATGTAAACTAATACATGTACATTTGTACAACCAACACAACTACAACCACCCATACAACCATGTAAACTACTACATGTGCATTTATACAACCAACACAATTACAACCAGCCCTACAACCATGTAAACTGCTACATGTACATTTATACAACAAACACAACTACAACCACCCCTACAACCATGTAAACTACTATATGTACATTTGTACAACCAACACAACTACAATCACCCCTACAACCATGTAAACTACTACATGTACATTTGTACAACCAACACAACTACAACCACCCCAACAACCATGTTAAACACTACATGTACATTTGTACAACCAAAACAACTACAACCACCCCTACAACCATGTAAACTACTACATGTACATTTATACAACCAACACGACTACAACCATCTCTACAACCATGTAAAACACTACATGTACATTTGTACAACCAACACAACTACAACCACCCTTACGACCATGTAAACTACTACACGTACATTCGTACAACCAACACAACTACAACCACCTCTACAACCATGTAAACAACTACATGTACATTTATAAAACCAACAAAACTACAACCACCTCTACAACCATGTAAACTACTAAATGTACATTTATACAACCAACAAAACTACAACCACACCTACAACCATGTAAACTACTACATGTACATTTGTACAACCAACACGACTACAACCACCCCTACAACCATGTAAACAACTACATGTACATTTGTACAACCAACACGACTACCACCACCCCTACAACCAAGTAAACTACTACAGGTACATTTGTACAACCAACACGACTACAACCATCTCTACAACCATGTAAAACACTACATGTACATTTGTACAACCAACACAACTACAACCACCCTTACAACCATGTAAACTACTACATGTACATTTGTACAACCAACACAACTACAACCACCTCTACAACCATGTAAACTTCTGCATGTACATTTATAAAACCAACACAACTACAACCGCCTCTTCAACCATGTTAACTACTACATGTACATTTGTACAACCAACACAACTACAACCACCCCTACAACCATGAAAACTACTACATGTACATTTGTACAACCAACACAACTACAAGCACCCCTACAACCATTTAAACTACTACATGTACATTTATACAACCAACACAACTAGAACCACCCCTACAACCATCATAACCATCTTCTTCTCTGTTGAGTCATTGTTTGTTTGTTTGGTTTTTTTTCTAGCTGTTAATCAGATAACACATTATAAATCAATGCAGTCTGTTTTTGTTTTTATATCCAAGAACTTGATATCTATGATTTTAAAAGCATTTGTTCGAAATAAAACGAAACAACCTTTTAAAGCAACATAAATCAGTTGATTCAATAATCAAATTGTACATAAAATACTTATCTTATCTGGGATCAAACTTATTACATAATTACTATTTCAGGTAATTTACATAACAGACTTTAAATAATTAAATTTAATTTAGATCCATTTCTGAAATGGATCTTTAAAAACAACTTTAAACAATGAATATGATTCAACAAAAATTTAATACATTATTACGCCGATCATGACTCGATAATAGGTTATATATATATATATATATATATATATATATATATATATATATATATATATATATATGTAACACTTGCAAATGAATTTCTTATCCTTTACTTGTGGGTGGTACTGTCTCAATATAAGTGAAGAAATATATACAAGAAAAACAAAGTGTAATGGTACACCAATATACAGCTTCTAACAATTTGTATCAATAAATACATTGTAATTTAGCTTGTGGATGGTGATGTATCGATGTAAGTAAGTGGAATTATCAATTCGATAAAATTATTCTTAAATAAAATAGGGAAGTTTTAAGTGAAAAAGTGTACTTACCAACAGCCAAAGCAACCAAGAAACCGAAGCAAGAGAACGATAAAAAAGAAAGAAAAAGAAAACAATACAGGTGGATGGAATCCTTCAGAAGATTGCTGTAGAACAGACAGAAGTTTTAAGCCCTAAATGCTTGAAGATTTATTATATTTAACCCTAAAAAGGGAAGGGAAAGGGACATTCAATAGAAATATGTATCTTACAAAACACGCATAAACCGCGGCTTTTACGAAGAACAAAAAATAAAAAGAAAGAAGCAAACAAAAAAGACAAATTAAATGAAAATATGTACTTGAAACAACACACATTAGTCAATGCTTAAAATAACCAAGAGCAATGGACAAGCAAAGCGAACAATTAAAACAAAGCAAAGAAACTGAAATATGAACCTTACATAACATGTGTAAACAATGACCAACGCATCCAGAAACAATAAAAAGTAAAAGAAACAGTTAAACTAGACACTCAAGAAATCACGATTTATGATTATTGGTGATAAAAACACTTGAGTTTGGACTGACACTTGGTTCAATATTTAAATAGTATCCACTAATAAGATTTAAGTCCTCGCCTTATCATCCAGCTTCCAACGAGCTGGCGGAACGTTCGGTGCGAATATTCAAGGAGAGAATGAAGAAAATGAAATCTTAAAACGTTCGCTTTTAACTAAGCTTCATAGGTTTTTGTTGTCTTATAGGTCCATTTCTCAAACTACTACAGGGATGACGCCTACAGTACTAATGGAGGAGGGCAGTAATCTCTTTTATATATCTAGATTTGTCCTCTATATTGCCTATGTCTATGGATGAGTATATAAATATATATTTCTTGCATATGTGATAGATTTATCTCACTGAATGGTGGTACGATATTTTTTTCCATATCGCACCCCGCGTGCGCACGTGTAGCATATCTCAGTTGAACTGTGACATTTTTTTCAATTGGCAAGGGTCATAATTTTGTTGGGAAAAATTTTATGAAAACAACAAAAAATACTTTTTTTATGAATAATATCATTTTTACTAAACGGTGTATATATATACAGAGAAAAATAGTTGTTTTGTTTTGCCGCGTAGGTTCACATTCTGCTGTGAGTGAAACGTTATTTGTTATTGTTGCGTGTTTTGTATTTCTTCCGCTAGCAAAATCCTGCAACGTAATAGAAGAGATTCCGATATTTTTCGTAAATTATATGCGAGAGAAATAAACAATTACTCGACTGAGGTCAAGATCAGAAAATTCCGATCTCGAGGTCAGATTTTTTTTTCATCTCAAACTCGGCAGAGCCTCGATCGGAATTTCCTCATCTCGACCTCAAACTCGTAATAGATTATCTTATATATATATATATATATATATATATATATATATATATATATATATATATATATATATATATATATATATATATATATATATATATATATATAGTAAAATACATTATGAGAAATGTGCTTTGAAGTTTAAATCTATTAAATAATGTATTATTTAGATATTGGTTTTAAATTAGAAGAAAACATTAAGAAAATCTACTTAGAAAGATAACAATTTTAAAAGAGGATTTAAATTACAAAATGCTTATCGAACTCCAGAAACCAATCGCCAACCTACGTCAGTGTTACACAATCAATTTACATAACAAACGTAAAATAATTTAATTTGATTTAATTTAAAATCGATTTGATAATGATAAGAGTATATCTGTCATCGATAATTAATCAATCTATCTAATTTTACGTCGTTTTATTTTTGCCGAGCAACCAGCGGAAATAGCAATTATATGAGTCGCAATTACAAATAATCAGTATATATCGGTGGGTTTATTATTATTATTATTATTATTATTATTATTATTATTTTTTTTTTTAATTTTATTTTACTGATTAGTTTTGTTTAATTTTTTTATGAGTGTTTATAAATAACAATTAGGATTGTTGTACAAAAATGAATTGTATTTCTTTAAATTATCTACTCATAAACGTAGCATTTGAGCAGAAATTTGCCACCGAGGCGCACGATGCGCATTAAGATGTTTATCTTTGAATTTGTTTTTCAAATTGTTTTTATTAGCAACTCTTCAGTTTGGTAACATGGGCTGTTTTGGGTCTGTCTATTGTTGACCAGTATACGTGTCCGGGATGCTGAAATATATGTATAAAATAATGAAAACAGTTGTTTTCAAGTTCTCTTGTCTTTATTCCGCAAATCGTAGCATAAAAGTGACGTAACAAATTAATAAACATGTGGTACATAATTATATTAAAAGTACACATTTATAACAGAATTCAAAATAAACCTTGTAACAGAGTATCTAATAAAAATTAAATAAAGACAGAAATATTTAAATTTGACCCAAAACGAACCCAATGCTAACTGAGCATATGCTTACATCAAACAATATGTTTGAAGCATATACCGTCTAGGGAATTACTTGACTGCGAGAAGTGCAGAAAAATGCCTATCGTTATGATTTGTAAGATTTAAAAAATGGAATAAAAATTAATGAAAAATCCACCATGTATTGGTCTTAATTGTTTATTTTACCTTTTTCCTTTCATTACTGAATGTTACTTATTAAAATAAGTAAACCGTGCAAGGAATAGTCAGTTCTTTATTAAAAGTTCCAGTTCTTTATTTCTCACATCGTAAAATAAATACATAGAGAATATATCATAGCAAATAATCAAAACATAATAATAGCATACGCGCGCGCGCGCGGGCGTGTGTGTGTGTGTGTTTGTGTGTGTGTGTGTGTGTGTGTGTGTGTGTGTGTGGGTGAGTGTGTGCGTGTGTGTGTGTATGTGTGTGCACAAGATTAACACAAATTTAACCAGGAGAGATGATATAAAAACAATATTTTTATTTTTCTCACTATCTGAACATTTATTCTAGAGATAATCTACAGTGGGTAGACGCCAGTTATGTGTTTGTATCCTAATGTCATAATGCATTTTTAAATTTTATTGAAAAAATGCATTATTGTCACGATAAAATTTTTAAAATGCATTATGACACTAATATGAATTTTTTGTCAATTACATTATTTTCAGATCAAAGTTTCCAATTTAAGTAGATGGATAACTAGTGATTTATTTACTAAATTCGTCACCAGGATCATTTAAAAATACACATTGTAATTAGTAATCGCTTAAAATAAATCTGAAATAAACCATTAAGGCATTGTGATAAACATAGAATGCCTTAAGTGTACAGATCACGCCGTATAATCACGGAGTAACGTCAATGTCTGCCTGTTAATTTATATGAAAATCTATAAATAAATCATTACAATTTATAATCAATTCATCAACAGGATGTAGAAAAAACTATCTTTGACCAGTTAACTATTAATCATTGATTTTGGAGTTCTTTAAAAAAAATTATATGTAAGATAAAATTCCGGAATGTGTTCATAAAAAGCAATTCAATAGGTGTATAAATTCTGTTGTAAAATTAATGTATGGGTTCTGATACTATGATATAACATCAGGTTTATTTAGATTTTTATACAATAACAATTAATTTTATAATAGAATTATATGGAGGCCTTTTAGTGCCAATCAGTACACATTATTAAAATCAGAATGCTCTAAAACATAGGCTTACTGATCTATCAAAGACTCCGCACTTCGCACACAACTTATTAAACCTTATTATTGGCAAAGAGTTGAGTTGAGTAATGGTGTTTAACGTCCATGTCAGGAATATTTCACTTATATCAAGATGTCGCAATAGGCGAAAGTGCAGAAATTTTGCCTGTGCGTCGCGCTTATGGCATTATACAACAGGGTTCTTTATCGTGCCACTCCTACCGTGACACAAGACCTCGTTTATTTTTAGTTCCCATCCAAAGAACTGTGACTTTCATTTCGTTATGCCGAGTTCTTGGCGAAAAAGAGTCAATACCCACTTTCAATTCTTGGGTCAGACCCAGTCAGGGCTCGACCCCTGACCTCCCACTTACGGAGCGAGCAACTGAGCTGCCGCAGGGGTTGGTATTTGCAAAGACCTTCTACTTCTATTTATTTATTTATTTATTAATTTATTTATTTATTTATTTATTTATTTATATTTATTATTTTTGCATCAGAAAAAATCGAACCATGGTTCATCGCATTAAAAGCCTTGAACAAACAACAAAAAACTGCACTAAAAATGTCATTAACTGTCAAAATATTTTTAATTAATATCAATCACACTTGCGTAATCATGAACCAGACGTTTGGAAGATTATTGTATTATTTATTCCGTGCAAAACAACTATATTTTATTTATTTGTGTATCCTACGAATAAATCCAACCTCAAAAATGAATAAATTAGTTTTCCTTTGTGCGTATGTCTTCAGAATAAATGTTTTCAGAGGTACTTATTTGAACCTTAGACTGACAACTCTTATTCTATGTCCTAAATTAAAGTTATCTATAATTCAATGTGTATATAATATAGACAAGAAAGAAGGCAACTAATGAGATATCTTACAGTTCATGCGTGTACGGCAATCATCTCGATATAATTCTGAAATTCTTTTATTATTTACAAAATCACAAAAAATTAGTTTTCGTGATAAGGTTAACCATCGTTTCACAAACTAATTCATTTTTACGCTTAAGATAAAATTGGTAACATTCAAATATCACTAATAAGGCTTCAATTTACATTCGAGCCACACACACACGCACGGCACACACATACACACACACACACGGCACACACACACACACACACACACGGCACACACACACACACACCTATTTAGTTAAAATTATTTTTTTCATATCTATTTTAAAAAGACAACTGTTGTTCATTTGCGATCAAGTAAGATATAGCTGAATAAATTGTCTTTATACCCCAATCCCTTATTCTATATCATATGACATACGCTTTTTTAAAATTTTATTTCTGGATACATCAGAATACAAAGAAAGTTATTGACCGAACAACCCAATTAAACCCACCAGAACCACTAATGAAATAGTCATAAAATCTCGTCGACACACTGATCATTTCAAATGATAAAAATTATCATAATAACCTTGCTTGAGGTTTCACCTTGGGGATGTAACTGAAGTGTTCTGAATACAGCTTTAATGTTAAGAAATGTCAAATTGTACAAAAGTATGTCATATTCAAAGTCAAATACAAAAAGGAGATTATTTAAAATTTAAAGATTTTGTTAAAATTGTCAGTCTGTTTTCGTTAAGTTAAAAATATATTTTAACCTCAAAAATGACTTAAAATTCAACTATTAAAACCTCTTCTCTATGTTCCGTGGAGTGTAAGAAAGGTCAAAATTTGCATCATATGACATGTGATTAAAATGTCAAGCAAATAAGTTCAATCCGCCGAACGCTGATTTTAAAGTTCTCTTTTTATTATAAGTTCAGTGAAAGCGACAAATGTATCAGCGAAATTCTTTATATTTTAAAACAAGATTTAGTCTATGTTCAGTCATCCTTTGTTAAATCTACAAGCCATCCTACATCTGAATATTAACTTAGAAAACATTTGTAAATATTTTATAGGGAATGTCAGAAACGATAAACAAGTTAAGGTGTAATATGACATTAGAATTCTTTAGACATTTAATAAGATTTTATCACTAAATAAGTCAAGCCTTGAAAAGTAGTGTATTTTATTCAGGTGAAATTCTACTTTCAAAAAGTGCAATATCTGCAAGTTTACGATTTTAATCCTCCCTAAGAAGATTAAAGCGGATTTAGATTTGTGTTTTCGGATAAAACTTGTTCAAAATAAGAATAATATTTATTTCGTTTTGCATTAATATAATCTGAAGCGTTTTCAATAATAAAAAAGTAATAAATATTTATTTTGACTGCATTCAATTTTTTTAATTGCAATACAGATTATATATTGGCATGCCAATGTAAGTGTATTTTAAGTTACAGAAGATTGCAACTACAACTGTGTGATTTTTCTGTGACTTTTCCCATAACCATTATAATGGTAATTTGCCTATTCTTTATTAACACAATATAATGTCTTACAAACGGCTTTTTGTTTGTTAATTTTCACATCTGTCAGGTATTAATGTGGACTTTTATCTCAAGGTCACTGAGGGTCACTGAAGGTCAAGGACAACAGTTCCATCGATCGTCCTTGAAATATCTAGGACGATAGGTTTACCTTTTCAATATTAGGTGTCTCTTAGACCAGTACTTCACTCCATTCCACTCTCTACAATATTTTGCTATACTGTGTCCTTTTGCTGCTTCAATTAATACAAGTATAAAGTATATATTATAGCTGAACAATCCCTGGTTATTACAATACATGCATTATAAATACATTAAAAACTTACATACCACAATCATGTACACATGTTTACGCACCACTAACTTGTTAGAATAGAAAACTGTATTACTAATTAAGTGTCGCGGACCTATCTTTATAACGATGATAATGAAAACAGTTTTTAATCGAAACAAAACAAAACTTCTATTTATTTTTATGAAGCTTCATTTATTTACAGATTAGCTAAATAAAAGAAATTTTTTAAATAAAAATCGTCATATATATATATCCAATAAATTACGTTCATTTTGATCCAGTGGAACGGTTCGATATCTTTTAGGTCAAATTTTAAAATTATTGTTTAGATTTTTAATTAATCTGTTAATTTTGAATATTTTTCAATATATACATTGTATTTGAACTAAATGTGACGTTTCAGTTAACATTTGACATATTGTCTGTATTTTCCTATTATTTTTATTTCAACATCTTTCAACCATCTTTTTCAAACATACAATATTGTATTACTTTGTGTATTGAGAATACATTTTAGAGTGTGATGTGTCAAATGTATTTTTCCATAAAATTTTAAAAAGGTTTTGTTAAAATGGCTTTACGATACTTGGTTTTTCAATTGATATTTATTCAATCAAGGCTGTAATAACATACTTCCAAAGAACAGATAAAAAAAGAAATGAAATCATTTAAAAGACAGTCCTTATCACAGACATATCAGCTTCAAACGGTAAACAAAGGACACTTCTAACCCTAGAACCAATATCAAACATCAAACGGTAAATAAAAGCTTTGACTTTTAAGCAACCTATCCTCCAACAAAGCGGTTGCTTAGGTATACTTAGGAGATATAATCAAGAAAAATATAATTATATTATACGGCCACGGGTTTTTATATACCCTCGCAAAGTGATGTAAATAGGAAAAACCACGTCCATTTTTTTTTTTATTTTCAAAACTACGGATAGATTTTGATCAAACTTGACACAAATTTATACTAGTATGAGGCACTGTGTTGACTACATTTAGGTGCGTAGGTCAAAGGTCAAAAGTTAAGGTCACAAGGTTACATTTTAATTGAGGTGACGAAATGTCGGAAATATTGTGCCGGGTATTTGGTTTTCAAGATGCAGTTTTAGTTAATACAAAAATGGCCATTTTTAAAATGTTTTCCAATCTGTAATTTCTCGGTATTCACAATCTTTATCAGAATGTCAAAACGTAGCACAATCACAAGGATTAAACGACAGCAAAATTCAATTATTAATGCCGTAATCGGTGTTTAATACATAAATGTATATTATGCATTATGCACATATATATATTGATATGTTATGTTGATAATTGGCTTTCAATTTTTATGGTCGATGATAGACCGATAAACATGTAGATAATATTTTAAAAACACTTTATTTAAATAAAACTTTTATTCATTTTAGCTTTTTTTTTTTTTAAATTTAGGCGAATATATAGAGATGTGTTATCTACAAATCTATGTGACGTCACATCAATTATACGAATTAAATGAGGCGATGGTGAAATCAAAAAGCCATTATCTATATTTCTGTATCACATGATAATATAAGTGTCACTTTCAAACATTTATACTATAAAACCTTCCAAATAATGAATTCATTGATCAGATTGATAAAAATCAGAGTTGGTATTTTAATTCATAATTTTAGTTACGCCTTAGTTACAAGCGTGATATTTTCTATTATAATTGATGATAGATCTATATGTGTAATTTGGAAAGATGGTTAAATAGGACACATACACACACATACTAACATTCCTATTAATTTGAATTATTTCCTAAACCAAAAACCATGGCGGCTTAGAGCAATCAAACCCAGGGCGATTACCGTGATCATTTCCAGTTTAAATAGAGATGTGTGCAATTTAATGGACTCACAAAATAGAATACATCCAATCCTGTTAACGATATTTTTATTATCATCTCCTGTTTGATTGGAGATGTTCACCTAATCGGTCACTACAATATTGATAGTACACCAATTCACATCAGTACTTTTATTATATAGTTACTACATGCCCCTTGGTTTTGCAAGATTGAGAATTGAGCAAAAAATCTATATAAATTTCAATTACTTAAACATCTTTCTGATCATAAAAAAACCAATAAATAATCGAAGTCATTTTTAAGTTACTATGTGCGCATAACAGTTTATTTTCGACCAGTGTCTTAAATTTTTCTTTTTTCCCAGTGAACTAACGTGGATTAGTTTACAAAAAATAGTTAAAAATCACGACCATTATAGTAATTAATACTATTTAACCCAAAACGCTGTTTATAAAAGAATAACATCCAGAAATTAGGAGCTAAAATGATTTTGAGACGCTAAAATTTGAAACATGTATTTAGGAGAGAGAGAGAGAGAGAGAGAGAGAGAGAGAGAGAGAGAGAGAGAGATTAACTGTGGATATTTAATGTATAATTTGCTTTTAACTTATATGTGACCAAGGATTAGGATTTTGATAAATGAAGTTATTGAGATTAGGAATAACATTAAAACTGCACTCAAAGTTATAAATCTCGCTCATATAAACAGGTCACGTGATATTGTCGATTAAAAATTGTACGGAGAGTTTTTGGGTATTGTTTGATTTGATGGGGTTTTACGTCCCATTCAAGAATATTTAACTTATATCAAGACGTCACCAGCTATAGGTGAAGTACTAGAAATTTCTACCTTTGTATTTAGGGCAAGGTGCATGGAGGGTTCCTTAGCGTGCCACTTCTGCTGTGACACGGAGCATCGGTTATTAAGGTCTTCCCTGAAGGACCCCGACTTCCCATATACATCGATTGAAAACTGAAGTGTAACATTGTATGGAGAGATTTTGGATGTCGTTGGTTGGTGTAATTTGTAATGTTTGACGTCGCTTTCAGTAAAATGTCACCTATTTGCGGCTAAAGCAAGCTTTTTAGCCTTTAAAATTAATCTAAGCACAAATTCGTGTAAGAAGTGCAGTTGAGTTTTATGATCTTCCTTGTGCGAGTCAGCACTCAGACAAATTTAATGTGATAGCTCACAGAGTCAGAGCGCAACAGACATGTATACCATTTCACTAGTCAAATTGTCATCGAATCGGGTGAGCCAGACTACTAGTATTCTCTGCCCTCTTAGTTCTGAACGCCAGCTCCCAGTTTCACTATCATTACTTAACTATGATTTTTCTTGACACATTTTGGCAAAAAAGGATAAACTTTGAAAATTGGCCATACTGTTGTCATATACCACTTTTTGAATTAAATCATAAAAATATACATTCAAAAAGTGGTATATGGCACTGTTATACACGTCAACTTCCATCAAGGAAGTGAGACCTGGTGATCAGGAAGGATAAGCACCTCCTGCCTAGATAGCGGGTAAGCACCTCCTGCCTAAATAGCGGGTAAGCACCTCCTGCCTAGATAGCGGGTAAGCACCTCCTGCCTAGATAGCGGGTAAGCACCTCCTGCCTAGATAGCGGGTAAGCACCTCCTGCCTAGATAGCTACACCCGTGAAATATATTAACAGCGATTTAATAAAGTTGAAAAGATCTTTAAAATGACACCTTAAAATCCAGAGCATCTTGACAATTAACAAAATTGTAAAAATTTCAAATTTTCCAGATTTAAGTTAAGAAAAATCTTTGTTAAAGAATGATTATGAATGATTGTGGTGTCGTGTGCAAAATTTTGAATTTTTTGCAAAAAGAAATATTCAAAATTTTGTACATGACAGTGGGACCAGGCGAAGAAGTACGTTTAAAACTATAAGTCCTATATACATACATGTATCTGTCCTCTTAGTAGTTCCGTAGATCTACATTTAAAGTCATTACTGGTGTAAGATCAAACCCTTTTGTCTGTGTGTTTGTATTTATTTAATATTCAATTAATTCTGTCGATAATTTTCTGACGTTTTCTGCTGACGTTAATCTTTAAATGTGAAATAAATCTTTAAGTAAACAAATATGTAAATAAATGCATTTTATTGAAATCGTTTGAATAAAGTTCAAAATGTCGATTGATAACAATTTAAACTGAAGTTGCTTTTAAAGTTTTAGAGAAACCCAGTCACAATATTATCGATTTCGTGTAGCTGTTCTTTTAAGTATATGTTTCTTTCATTATTTTTCGATTCATTAGATATTTCAATGGTCATTGTTATTTATTCAGTTTGAAAAAATCAACGTTTTAACAGGAAAAGAACAATTCAATAGCTATGCATACGCATTCATTGTCTTTAAAAATGGCGAAAATTTTCAATGGTCGTAAATACTTCATTCAGTAAAATTGACATTATATTGTTGACTTTAAAGAACAATTCATCCCTTACATTTTAAATGTAAAACAGAGGTATGTTAAAATACATATTTTTTTAATTACATGTATGCATGTAATTTAAAACGTAATGAGTGGAAAAAGTGGCACAATTTGTAGATTGTCGGTCTTCAGGTCCCCTGAAATGTCTGCAATTTCCGTCAGGTACACATGCTGTCACTAAGATTGAAGTAGCCCTTAAAAGTCATCACTAAGGCAAACCAAACAGGAGGTCAGTAGATGTTATCTTATTAAGCTAGCACCTAACACCTGGTTTTGACGTTTTTTAGTGACCAAATTACTTCCTTATCATTCAATGAAGCGGCTGACAACATGTATGAAAATGATGTCACATTTACTTCAAATATCTGACCTAAAATTTGTTAAATGAAACTAAAAATATGTTGAGCTAAAGCTTTGGTTTTGCGATAAGCATTACGGAGACCTGTTCAAAAAACGAAGCAATGAAGCAGCTACTCATTCAGGATTACCTTGTTAACCGCTGGTATGAAGCTAGTCCGCATTTTTTTAAAACAGCAAGCCCAATTCTATTCCCTTTGTACGGAATAAAATATCTATTCGTATTATGATTAAAATTTAAAAACAAAAAAAAAATCGTTGCTTAAATATCAAGTCCAGAAGTCGAAAATACCTTTTTATAAGGACCACAAGACAAATTTATCAACGGAAAATCGGGAAAAAACGTAAAAAAAAAAAAAGCTTTTCCCCGCCAAGGCTATTCTATTGTAGCATCATCTATCCAACTGTAATATGTGTTGAAATTTTCAATAATCCTAGAGGGGTCTAACAAGACATCAAACGTCCGATGCTCTCTACTGAATTATGAAATCTTGAACGACTGTTATCAAGGTAGCTAATCAGGCGTAAAAAAATCTTTCTCCATAGAGGGGTTGAGTGGAGTAATGGTGTTTTATGCCCCAGTCAAGATTCTTTCACTTATTTCGAGGCAGTCAGTTCTGAGATGGTGGAGGAAACCGGAGTGCCCGGAGAAAACCACCAACCTTTGACAAGCGAACTGAAAAACTTTCTCACACTTTCCCCATGGAGGCCATTCTATCATCTATGAGCGTTATATGTAAGAGTTTGAATTTGGTTAAAATATTGTATCCATTTTCAACCAGCGATGTTTTACCACTTTTGAATAAAGTTCTTCTCTTTATCGTTCAAAAGGTCATCTATGGCATGTATATGTATGGGCGGCCATGGTAAATCAGGGTGTTTCAGAAGGTCCTCTATGGCATGTATATCTTTGGGCGGGGTAAATCAGGGTGTTTCAGAAGGTCCTCTATGGCATGTATATGTATGGGCGGGGTAAATCAGGGTGTTTCAGAAGGTCCTCTATGGCATGTATATCTTTGGGCGGGGTAAATCAGGGTGTTTCAGAAGGTCCTCTATGACATGTATATGTATGGGCGGGGTAAATCAGGGTGTTTCAGAAGGTCCTCTATGGCATGTATATCTTTGGGCGGGGTAAATCAGGGTGTTTCAGAAGGTCCTCTATGGCATGTATATGTATGGGCGGGGTAAATCAGGGTGTTTCAGAAGGTCCTCTATGGCATGTATATGTACGGGCGGGGTAAATCAGGGAGTTTCAGAAGGTCCTCTATGGCATGTATATCTTTGGGCGGGGTAAATCAGGGAGTTTCAGAAGGTCTTCTATGGCATGTATATGTATGGGCGGGGTAAATCAGGGAGTTTCAGAAGGTCCTCTATGGCATGTATATCTTTGGGCGGGGTAAATCAGGGTGTTTCAGAAGGTCTTCTATGGCATGTATATGTATGGGCGGGGTAAATCAGGGAGTTTCAGAAGGTCCTCTATGGCATGTATATCTTTGGGCGGGGTAAATCAGGGAGTTTCAGAAGGTCTTCTATGGCATGTATATGTATGGGCGGGGTAAATCAGGGAGTTTCAGAAGGTCCTCTATGGCATGTATATCTTTGGGCGGGGTAAATCAGGGAGTTTCAGAAGGTCTTCTATGGCATGTATATGTATGGGCGGGGTAAATCAGGGAGTTTTCAGAAGGTCGTCTATGGCATGTATATGTATGGGCGGGGTAAATCAGGGTAGTTTCAGAAGGTCGTCTATGGCATGTATATGTATGGGCGGGGTAAATCAGGGTGTTTCAGAAGGTCGTCTATGGCATGTATATGTATGGGCGGGGTAAATCAGGGTGTTTCAGAAGGTCGTCTATGGCATGTATATGTATGGGCGGGGTAAATCAGGGAGTTTCAGAAGGTCGTCTATGGCATGTATATGTATGGGCGGGGTAAATCAGGGAGTTTCAGAAGGTCGTCTATGGCATGTATATGTATGGGCGGGGTAAATCAGGGTGTTTCAGAAGGTCGTCTATGGCATGTATATGTATGGGCGGGGTAAATCAGGGTGTTTCAGAAGGTCGTCTATGGCATGTATATGTATGGGCGGGGTAAATCAGGGTGTTTCAGAAGGTCGTCTATGGCATGTATATGTATGGGCGGGGTAAATCAGGGAGTTTCAGAAGGTCTTCTATGGCATGTATATGTATGGGCGGGGTAAATCAGGGTGTTTCAGAAAGGTCCTCTATGGAATGTATATGTATGGGCGGGGTAAATCAGGGTGTTTCAGAAGGTCCTCTATGGCATGTATATGTATGGGCGGGGTAATCAGGGTGTTTCAGAAGGTCCTCTATGGCATGTATATGTATGGGCGGGGTAAATCAGGGTGTTTCAGAAGGTCCTCTATGGCATGTATATGTATGGGCGGGGTAAATCAGGGTGTTTTCAGAAGGTCCTCTATGGCATGTATATGTACGGGCGGGGTAAATCAGGGAGTTTCAGAAGGTCCTCTATGGCATGTATATGTACGGGCGGGGTAAATCAGGGAGTTTCAGAAGGTCCTCTATGACATGTATATGTACGGGCGGGGTAAATCAGGGAGTTTCAGAAGGCCCTCTATGACATGTATATGTACGGGCGGGGTAAATCAGGGAGTTTCAGAAGGTCCTCTATGGCATGTATATGTACGGGCGGGGTAAATCAGGGAGTTTCAGAAGGTCCTCTATGACATGTAATATGTATGGGCGGGGTAAATCAGGGAGTTTCAGAAGGTCCTCTATGACATGTATATGTATGGGCGGGGTAAATCAGGGTGTTTCAGAAGGTCCTCTATGGCATGTATATGTATGGGCGGGGTAAATCAGGGTGTTTCAGAAGGCCCTCTATGACATGTATATGTATGGGCGGGGTAAATCAGGGTGTTTCAGAAGGCCCTCTATGACATGTATATGTATGGGCGGGGTAAATCAGGGTGTTTCAGTAGGTCCTCTATGGCATGTATATGTATGGGCGGGGTAAATCAGGAAGTTTCAGAAGGTCTTCTATGGCATGTAATATGTATGGGCGGGGTAAATCAGGGTGTTTCAGAAGGTCCTCTATGACATGTGTATGTATGGGCGGGGTAAATCAGGGTGTTTTAGAAAGTCCTCTATGGCATGTATATGTATGGGCGGGGTAAATCAGGGTGTTTCAGATGGTCCTCGGGCTATGACATGTATATGTTTGTGCGGGGTAAATCATGGTGTTTCTACTTTAGTTTAGACTGTTGTGTAGCCTCTGGCTGAAATGGTGGACCCACGTTTCATCCATAGTAACAACTTGAAGAAAGTTAGCGGGATCTACCTCTAAAAGTATTAGATTAGCACCCGGCAAAGTGATCCAGTTGTGTTTTTAATTAACTGTCAGAAGTCTTGGTACCCAACAGGCTGAAAGCTTTCTCATTGCAAGATCCTTTGTCAGAATGAAATTTACTCTTTCCTGTGAAATGTCATAAATACTGGTTATATATCCCTCTGTAACTCGTCTGTCATTTATAACAATAACATGGGCTTTGTTGTCCATGTCTAGGGATGCAGCAGTGACAAGCCTTCAAGGACGGGGGTAATCCTCAAGACTCTTTCTACCGAGTTTTAATTCCGTCACAACCCTTTTATGCTGTATTAAATCGGTTTGGATATCTCTCGGTGTTAAACCTTTCTTATGCAAATGTTGGATCACTGCTCATTCTTCGATTTTGTCCATTTTACACAGGTCACTTACTTTGTTTACTTTGAAGTGCTACCTCTTCTATATAAGCTGACCAAACAACACCAGTTATTATTTTTTTATTTTTTTATTTATTTGTCTGTTTGTTTGTTTGATTATTTATTTATTTATTTATTTATTTAATTATTTTATTATTTATTTATTTATTTATTTATTTGTTTGTTTGTTTTTTTTTTTTTGTTTTTTTTTGTTTATTTATCTATTTTATTTTTTTTGTTAGTGTGTGTGTTTAGGCCTAGTCAGTCATTGTAACCTTGGCAAATGTGATGAAATTCCTAAATCCATTACTTATAATGACATCACGATGAAAACGCCTTCGTAACTGCAAACAGGACAATGATCCACTTTCAGCTCTGTAAAATTCATTTACTTGTATTATGATATTTTTTTTAGTTTAATTTATATGTAATTTTTGTAATGCTATGTGTGACAATTCTAAACTATCTACATATGTGTGTTACAAATCCGAATTTCTCTTAGAACATTATCTTAGTTTTGACTTCAATGTGAAGCTATTAGTCAAGTTACGTAGTGGGACTCTGAAATTAAATATTGAAGAAGGCCGGTATACTGACGCTCCGCGGGATAGGCGTCTGTGTTTGTGTTGCAACGCAAATTGCGTTGAGAATGATTTTCACTTTGTGCTTACATGTACTGCATACAGGGACATCAGAAGAAAGTTTTTACCTTCTTATTACTGTTCTTGGCCATCTCAGCCGAAATTAATAACATTATTGAAATGTAATTCTACACATCTCACGAAAAGACTTTGCGGCTATCTCCAAGCAGCTTGGAGACGTAGGACTTTTATTCTACAACATTGATATTGTTCTCTGCCATGTTGTTATAATTATTCTAATGTTAATTAATGCTATAACATTAGTTATGTTTATGCAATAAAATCATTCATTCAATGCTATAACTAAACGGTCTTTTGTTTGCATTTAAAATAAAATTATCCTTGTCTATTTTTCTTGCTTTGCGTGAAATGGGACATAACTCCTGTTATTATTCCGGAATATGAGACAGGTGAGTGTTTCCTGTTTGTAATTTATTTATTCAAATCTTGGTCATTCAAACGTTTTGGGTAACCAATGAAAACATGAAGTTAGAAATTCTTGTTTTATCACGATTATGTTGAAATAGTTACACTTTCAATCACAGTATGATTGATGAAAATGATGAACATTTCGACGAAGTCGAAGAACCAAAGGGTATTTTTTTTACAAATCAAATGTCAAAATCGATAGATGCCCTTCACTAGGCCTTTATAGTGGCCTGCTAATAAGAACTAGGTATGCTGAACTTTGTGTGACGTTAAGAAATGGTGATGTAACATCATCTTCATGAAATTATTTGCTTCTTGTTTATTTAACATGGTATAGAAATAATGTCAACATACCATACATATGTACATCGATCTGTCATACTTTGTATAAAACATTTATACTCTATTCTTTTCCATGCTTGTGAAGTGCAGATTTTTAAGGACACTTACATCCTGCTACTAGATCTAGTGTAAATCAAATTCACAAGAAGCTATGATAAATGCATCCAAAGTGCCATGGTATTCAGAATTTCCCCTTCCCCTGCTTCTGTAGCAACCAGGGTGGCTCAGTTTGTAGAACACTGGCCTAAAGTGTGGGAGCCTTAGGTTTGATCTGAAGTCTGTCCCCGGAGCGTCTTTTTACTCAAATACACTCAAATATACTCAAATACACTCAAATAAACTCAAATACATTCAAATGTACTGTCAAAAATGGGTGATTTATGTTAGAAAAACTCTTCAAAAACGTATCGTTGATGTAATATCTAGAAATTTCCCGTTTCCACTCCAAATTGGACATACAGCCTTTACCAAGCATTCAGACAACCGTAGAATGACCGACATCTTAGGCTGTTCAAGTTACTGGTTGCTTTCCTCGCTGCGCTCGCGAATACAATTTTTATGTCTATTGAACAAAGGCGTTCAATTTGTTAAAGTTTATTAAAATTTGAGGCGGTAAGCACCTTTTGGTGTATTTGAATAATATTACAGAACATTCACGTTGCTTTATCTGCACGTGAATGCATATTTTACAACAGTCCCTTGACATTATGTTTTTGAAAAATGAATTGAAACATTTGTTTTGTGCTGTTTGGTAAGCTTTACCACAAGCTTTATGTAGGATTCTGTGATTTATAACTTTTGTATGGTTTAGTTTTTTAAAACAAATATATCCTCAATTTTACAAATACCAGTACAGAGAAAAATTGCAAAATTGTCTGCCATATTTTAAGGCAGTTGGAAAAGAAATTGTATATTATTGGAAAATGGAGGAATTTTTCTGTGACAAAAATCACCAGTTTCAAATTTTTAAAAAAAAAATTTGGTAAAACTTCCTTACTCCAAATTAACATATTTCTTCTTTAAACAGTTATTTATATATTTTCAGTATGTATGTTAGTGTGAGTGAAAGAGGTATTCTTTGGTCTGAAAAGATTTAAATTACTTACTAAATATATTATCTTGTGCCCTTGGTTTTCAAAAAGTTTTGTTTTATTGTTTTTTCGCCTTCTAAATCTCATTAACCCGATGAAGCAGATTTTCCACAGATTTAATAAAAAAATAATAAAATATAAAAAAGGCAAGATAATTTGGGGAATGAAAAATAATACAGTAGATTTCGGCTATAATGAAATCCAGGGGACAGTTTAATGGACTTCGTTATAGGCATATTTCATTTTAAACAATTCTTCCACAAATTAATCAACACTTGAATAAATAATTAAGCTATATTTTAATAGTTTCAAGCCGTATGTCTACATATTAGTCGATATCTATGCGTATTTGAGTGTATTTGAGTATATTTGAGTGTATTTGAGTAAAAAGACGCTCCCGTCTGTCCCTGCATTTTTTGTCCTTTCTGTTACACTTTAACTTTTGGGCAGTGCATTTCTTAGAAATAGCTTTCTTGTATTTTTTTTTTTTTTTTTTTTTTGAAACTAGAATAGAATCTATTTTTATTTTATTTATTTATTTATTTTTTTTTTTTTTTGAACAAGACCAGTTCTTTGACATTTTAGTCCATTGTTTGGCCCCATTTGGACTCAAATGGTTTTTCTTTGGGAGATAAAGAAATAGACACCTAATTACAAATAAAACTTGTTAAAAATGTATCATACAGTTACCACGGACACTAGAATAAATACTCTCTCTCTCTCTCTCATATGTTGGTATAATATGTTGATGTGTAAACACTGACATGTGTTTTATGTATTATTTTAGAGCTTCCAAGAACAGTAAGATTGTCATTACATCTGATAGTTAAGAGACATCTGCCTCCAGAAGCACAGAGCTGGGATCAAGATAAAATGTAGGTACAATTTTTACAAGTGTATTCAAAAATCTGTAATTAGATTTGAGTAATAAAAGTTCTGTGACAAATATAAAACTAATTTCATGGCAGACAGGAAAAACTGCAACATCAGTATTATAAAAAAGCCGTTTGGAGCCATGTATTTCAGGTCTAATAAGCAAGCTGTTTTTTATAACTAGGCTTTAATAATAATAATAATAATTTTATATACCGGTATATATATATATATATATATATATATATATATATATATATATATATATATATATATAATACCTCAGTTCTAATTTTAATTTTAATTCTTTTATTTCAGACTTGATGCGTTGAACAAGATAACACATCTAAGATTGGATAGAGAGAATATTGGTGAAATCGATGGATTAGAAATTCTAGGACAGAGTGTTCAAAATGTTTATCTACAGAGGGTAGGTATTTACCCCATTGTCTTTTCTTTTATGAAATAATAGAGCATGTAAAACATACCAAGGTGTACAAATATTGTTTAAAATATAAATCAAATGAACACTATGCATAATTCAATATTTATCAATAAATCTCTGTTAAAAAGAAGAGGCAGAACTTTTTATATTGTTTTAACAAATTAAGCCAATCTATTTTAATCGCAAAGATTTTTAAGTAATTATAAATTTACTGTTTATTTATAATATTTATTTGAATTTTCTTGCAATTTTAATTTATTTTACTGAAAATATCTTCAGGTTATTATCCCTCTCGAATAAAGTAACCTGCAACAAAACACTTCCTTTTACTCTTGTAACAGCGGTACAAAATATTTGGGTAGGCAAGTTACACATGCAACAGCCATCTGAGAAGTGGGGTCTAGCTTTCTGTTAACAAGCTTTAAAAAAGATGTTTACAACATGTATTTAGTTACAAATGGTTCTTGTTATTTTTCCTTTATGCAGAATGGATCCATCAAAAGTATCTTTTTGTATGGCTTCTGATAGCATTCTTTGTATTGTTATGACACAGATTCATATTCTTAACATTGATAGTAAATGGAACAAATATTTTATTATAAGGGAAACAACTCTTGTCAGCTGTTGTACATTTTTTGCTGTCAAGTTACACAGTTTAAATTCCATTTTCAGAATAGAATTTCCAAAATACAAAACTTGGATTGTTTGAAGAACATACAGTTTATTACACTAGCTGGAAATAATATTTCAGTGGTAGAAAATTTGTCTTCGTTGCCCAAGTTGTTATTCCTGGACTTGTCTGAAAACAAGATTGAAGACTTTGACATCGGTTAGTGTTTTTGTTTGTTTGCTAGGTTTACACACACACACACACACACACACACACACACACACACACACACACACACATATATGAAAGAAAGAATCAAACAATTTCAAAATATTGGAACTTGAAAACTGACCTTGAAAACACAAATGATAACTGATTACTCAACAACTCTAAGAATTCCTGGATAATATGTTGTATATTTTGTAGTTAACAAAGTGTCTTTGCAATAAATGTTCTGTATTTTAAAAAAAATACATACAAAATGCAATGCCGTTGAAAATTAGATGGTTTACTTAAACTATGAAGTTTGGACATGTCTCATTTTGATTTTTTTGATTTTGTTCAGCTAAGTATTTCCTCATAGTAATGGTACTTTAATGAAAAAGAGATAAAGATTGATGCAATAATATTTTTAATGCAAACTTCTTATATAAAACATCTGCACAAATGAAAAAGAGTCACTGGTGTTATAATACCCCTGTTAATTGTGTCATCTTCTCTGCCAGCATCAGCATTAAATATGAAGTTTATGGGTCAACCTCTTTTAAACGATGCTGTCATACAGGCTAGCTATCTGGTGGCATTTGCTGCCAGCTTGTTGGAGGCTTAATATATTGAATTGACACAATAAGGGGTTAAAATATGTCTATTTTTGACCAAATTTCATTAAAGACATGTTAAATTACTCCAGTTTTACAATCATTCCTAAGACTTAAATCTGAAACTTACCATAGATCTTACAGTTTTAAAACTGTATAATTTTGTTTTCAAGTTATTCTTAAAGTTTCTACTTGCCATGTGAAAGATAGTTAATGCTGGTACATCCTCTTATCATAAACGGACTGTGCCCTTTCATTCATGTGAGTGACTCCTTCTTGATATTTTGAGAATCAGAAACAAACAAATACATTGTCATTGTATATATGTGAATATTTCTATAGTTTTCTGGTTTTGTAGATGAATTTCCACAGTCACTGCTTGTACTTAACTTAAAAGATAATCCCTGTACCAGATTACAAGATTACAGGTAATAAAAACAAAATTACTGTAAAATCACAAATGTTTGTGGAGGATTGAATTTCAAAATAAAAAAAATATTTTACAAGGCACAGTTCTAATGATTTACAAGACACAGATCCTTGGAAGTTTTTCTCAACAACTTTTTGAAATCACAAAACAATGAAATTTTAACCCACATATACATGTACTTATGATTTTACAGTATTTAGTGAAATAACAAATTTTTAAAAAAGGCCTTTTTCAGATTTTATGGCCTCTGAACAAGGTAGATTTTTTTTCTTTTACTAACCGATCCAACTCTTGTCCAGATCATTTGTCACAGACTACTTGTCAGTTTGTTATTCTCCATAGAAATAATAACGGATGACTGAAGTTGTACTTTTTCCTTTTAAAAATGGAGTTTGTTTGGTTTATTTTTTGTCCCTTTTTTGTACCTGAATGATTTTCTTTTACTGGACCTATTAATGGCATTTTAATGTTTAACTTTTAGAAATAAAACGTCTTCATAATTCATATTCAAATTTAAAAGATTATGGACGACACTATGAAAAGTTTTAATTATTTTTTAAATTTTTTTAACGTATAGTATATACATGGGTATCAGGTCAATTCGCCCCACGGTAAATTCGCCCCCGTCAATTCTTGCAAATTCGCCCCATGTCAAAATTGCCCCCGTCAAATTCGCCCCACTTCTTTAAAATTCGCCCCCAAATTTTATTGAGATTTTACTTTTTCTTTTTTTAACTTTTTTTTATTATAATTAATTTTATTCTACCTCGAATATGCCAAATTTACAATGTTAACATATTATTTGTAAATATGCATTGTGTGTGTTGCAATTTATGTCGAGTATTCATAATGCATTTACTGTATTCACACATAAGACAGCCCAGGTGTGTTGTGATTACTGTAATAATAAATCCAACAATTTGAAGGACATTGCTATAAATCTATGGATTTAATGATGATGTGATGATTTTTATTTATATTTTAAATCTGTGTTTTGCCTATACACTGTATGTTTGAAATAACGAAAATATATATAGCCATATCTTATATATGTAGTGCTCAATAAATGTGTTTATTAATATATGTACATGTATTTGTATTTATCTCGCTCACTTTTATCTGTAAAGAAAACAGAAATTTCAATGGAACTTTGTAAGTTGCGATGAGACTTCTGTTTATACGTAGGTGTAGAATTGCTATTTACCTCTAACCACCAACTGTCCACAGTTTCAACTTGGACAAATATATGGAACCATTAGACGGTACTAGACTATAACTGTTGTTTGTATGGATAATATCTTTAATCACTAAAAACTTTTCTTAAGTGAAATATTGCTACTGTCCACTACCGTCTAGTAGCCTCCAGTCTTTAAGAGTTGAGTTGAGAAATGGTGTTTAACTCCCAAGTCAAAAATATTTCACTTATAATGAGACGTCACCAGCTATCATAAAGCTGAGTGCTTCGCGGTCTTGGACCATAGGGTTCGAAATCACGACCTCCCTCTTACGGTGCCAACTGAGCTACCGCATTTAGACCTACTACCTCTGTTGCTGATGGAGAGCACAGGTACCAGGGGAATTTACTTTAGCACGTCCTCATAAATCAACTCATAAATCATTACTACAAAACGAAGTTTAGAAAAAAATGGGGGCGAATTCGACCGGGGGGGGGGGATTTTGTACGTGGGGGCGAATTTGTTGAAATGGTGAAAGTGGGGGCGAATTTGTCCGAAATGGGGGCGATTTTGACATGGGGCGAATTTGTTGAAAGTGGGGGCAAATTTACCGTGGGGCGAATTGACTTGAATTCTATACATGTAGGCCTATAACTAAAGTGAAATCTATGAAAGTCACATCTCTAGTAAACAAAAGCATGACTTTTTTAGGGATGATATAATATTAATATTGTTTCATAAACCAAAAATCATGTTTAGTCTGAACAGAATTTCTTCAGACCAGAAGGTCTGTGTGTTATATTGATTTTCAATGAGATAAGCCAATGTGATTAGCCAATTAGGTAAGTCAATGTGATTAGCCAGTGAGATTAGCCAACCAGATTAGCCAATGAGGTTAGCCAATGAGGTTAACCAATGTGCTATTTGCAGTACCCAATAATATTTCAAGATGATATGAAAATCATTTACAGAAATTCCATTAATAACTTCTACCATTCCATATTGGATGGAAATAATTATTCCTTACAAATATAAAGGGGTTTAACTTGGGGTATTCTTATTCCACAAGTGAATCCGATTTGATTGAATTTTAAACACCTTCATGTATCACACAAACCCCATGATAACTAGATTTTTGATAATTACTTTACTATTTCAGAGGAAGGATAATCCAGGATTTAGCAAACCTGAAGCAGTTAGATGAAGTTGATATTACTAAACAGGAAAAGTTGGAGGCTGGATTTGCTTTATCCAGTGATGATGAAGAGGAGGAGGAAGAAGAGGGTGGGGAGGGGGCAGGTATACATGATAAAATATGTGGTAAGTTTTATGTACTTAAATGTCAAAATTTGATAGATTTAGACAGTGTTGGTTAAGTTAGAATGAAGTAATGGTGTTTTACTCCCCAGTCAATATTTGTCACTTTATCAAGGTAGTCAGTTCTGGGATAATGAAAGAAACTGAAGTACTGGGAGAAAATCTTTAGCAAGTGAACTGACAAATGTTCTCACACAAGGATTCATCTCAGTTGGATGTGACCAAGTGGTTGTGCTTTAGTCTTTTAACACACAGCTCATAATCATTTGACCTTATAAAAACAGGTAAACTGACAGGCACAGCAAGGGTCAGCACCAAGGAATAAAAACAAAATCTAAATATAGAAAATTTATTAACTAAGTTGGTCATGAAATTAAGTTCATAATCTTTAACTTCTTTTGGAAAGTTATTTTATCTGAATTGTGTCAATTGATCATTTCTGAACATTACATATTTACTGCTTCATTGCGAGATTGTTGCATTTGAACCAAATACAGGGAACTGAAACTGTCACTTTTTTAGCTCACCTGGCCAAAGGCCATGGTGAGCTTTTGCCGTCACTTGGCGTACATCGTTGTCCATCCATAAACTTTTCAGATTTTGACCATCTCCTATGAAACCACTGGACCAATTTGAACCAAACTTTAGAGGAATGATGTATGGATGGTCATTTACTAAGATTACTGAAATTTTCCGGATCCACCAAAAACCGTGGCTGCCAGCCCCGGACATAGTTTAACATTGGACCCTATGGGTAAAAGCATATATTAGCTATCTCCTCTAAAGTTACATAAGCAAATTGAATCAAACTTTGCAGGAATGATGTATGGATAGTCCTTTACTAAGATAGCCGAAAATTTTCTGAATCTGCCGAAAAACATGGCCATCAGCACAGGACATAGTTTAACATTGGACCCTGTGGGAAAAGCCTGATTATATTGGCTATCTCCTCTGAAGCTTCTGAAGCAAATTGAACCATACTTTTCAGGAATGATGTATGGATGGTTGTTTTCTAGGATTGCCGCAATTTTTATGATCCCTAAAAAAAATATGGCCACCAGCATAGGACATAGATTAACATTGGACTCGATGAGAAAAGAATATATTGGCTATCTTCTCTGAACCTACTGAAAGCAATTGAACCAAACTTTTCAGGAATGATGTATGGATTGTCCTTTACTAAGATTGCCAAAATTTTCTGGATCAACCAAAAAACATGGCTGCCAGCACATGACATAGTTTAACATTGGACCCTATGGGAAAAGCATATGTTGGCTATCTCCCCTGAAGCTACTTAAGCAAATTGAATCAAACTTTGCAGGAATGATGTATGGATGGTCCTTTACTAAGATAGCCGAAATTTTCTGAATCTGCCGAAAAACATGGCCACCAACACAGGACATAGTTTAACATTGGACCCTGTGGGAAAAGCATGATTATATTGGCTATCTCCTCTGAAGCTACTGAAGCAAATTGAACCATACTTTGCAGGAATGATGTATGGATGGTTGTTTTCTAGGATTGCCGCAATTTTTATGATCCTTAAAAAAACATAGACACCAGCATAGGACTTAGTTTAACATTGGACTCGATGAGAAAAGAATATATTGGCTATCTTCTCTGAAACTACTGAAGGCATTTGAACCAAACGTTACAGGAATGATGTATGGATAGTCCTTTAGTAAGATAGCCAAAATGTTTATGATCCGTCAATAAACATGGTTGTCAGCACAGGACATAGTTTAACATTGGACCCTATGGGAAAAGCATATATTGGCTATCTCCTCTGAAGCTAGTGAAGCAAATTGAACCAAACCTTACAGGAATGATGTATGAAAGATTCTTTCCATAGATTGTCGAAATATTTTTGAATCTGCCAAAAAAATTGGACACCAGCATAGGACATAGTTTAACATTGGACCCTATGGGATAAGCATATTTTGACTATCTCCTCTGAAGCTACTGGTTTAAATTAAACCAAACTTTACAGGAATGATTTAAACATCTTCTACTAAGATTACCTGGCCCAGGTGAGCGATACAGGCTCAGCCTTCTGAGCCTTCAGTAATATGATTGTAATAGTTAGTGAAGTAATGGTGCTTAACACCAAGTCAAAATTCTTCCACTTAAGTATATAGAAGCAGTGAAATTTGAGATGGAAGGGGAAACTAGAACACCAAAAAAAAAAAAACAAACAAACAATACCACCATGTGATAATTTAACAATAAATAATTCATTTAGCAATATTTTCATTTGCCATTTGTTTAGCTACGCACCTAATTTGAGAAAATGGCGTTTATTTCACTTAATTGTCATATGACTTCATGATTAAATTACATTATTTAGTCACTTATTACCAGTCAAATTGTTTGATTTTTATTTCTATGTCATCACAAACAACATCATTAGCATAAAAACATACTTTATGGTGAATAAGTGGATAAAAATAATTCCTGAATTAAAATTATTGTAAAATTAATTGTTTGGTTTCTGAATGAAAGAAATCTTTTCTAAAATATTTTCACATGCATATAAATATGTAACTGTTTTAAATGGCTTTTAAAGTTGGTATGAACACAACACCTTACACAACAAACCAATCATACAGTTTTATCTTGTCATGCAAATGTGTTGCATTCATATAAACTATAACCTGTATTTCAAAAAAGTTCAATTGTAAATGAAAATTGGAAAAAGCAAAAACTGGAAAAATCCAAAGCTATGGTACTTTTATTTTTAAAATCTTTTACTTTAATGGTAGAGCTGTGATGGAATTCCATTGAACTTTGTACACTGTTTGATATTTATGAATGGTAGACACTAATTGATTTTGGAGGTCAGAGGTCAAGGTCGATGCAATCATTAAAAGTTTAAGCAGTTTCTTTGAAGATTGTTTTGATTGTACTTTACAACAATGATAAATATTATTGAAAGAATTCTTTTTTTTTTTAGAAGGTTTAAACTAAGTTGATTATTTTCATTCTAGAATTGTTTGATTTTGAAATATGGATTTTTTAATAATCAGATTTTTTATATTTGATTTACAGATTTACGATCACAGGTATCAAACATTTTACTGAGGTCACAGAAACGAGTGGAACAAAACTTGCTTCTTCATCAGATGCATGAATCACAATTAGATGACATACGTGAGGGATCAACTTTATTGTCATCCTCCAGAAATAATCGACAAAATCCCAAATAAACCCAGAATTAATCCACAAACTCCAAGATAAATTCATGACCTATTAAACATGCTTTAGAGGCTTATAGTCTACTGCAAACATCGGAATACTCTCTAGATACTGAAGGGATCGGGTTTAGTGCCATCCTCCAGTATTAATCCACTTAATCCAAGATAAATTCAGGAATAATCCACAAAGTACAAAATATATCCAGGAATAATCCACAAAATACAAGATATATTTAGGACTTTGAAAACATACATGAGAGGTTATAGTATACTGCCACCCATCAAAATTTACTCTAGATTCAGTGTTATCTAGGGATGTATATTGTCATTATGCTGTCAGTGCACTATATTACTATAATTGCTATTTAAGCAAATTGCTGCAATCCCTCAGAAAAGGTTTTGTATGGCAAAATTTTTATTTTTATTTTT
Source organism: Tegillarca granosa (assembly GCA_029721355.1). Lineage (NCBI taxonomy): Eukaryota > Metazoa > Mollusca > Bivalvia > Arcoida > Arcidae > Tegillarca > Tegillarca granosa. Next base: position 36,820,128 of record CM056608.1, on the reverse strand, counting down.
TAATTGTTTTGTATAAAACTAAAACATTAACTGTTTTTCTCCATTACCCATTTAACAAATTGTAATCACATTATCTGAGCATAATTGCCAGACAGCACAATTAGCAATTATGTGATGTATACAATCCATTACATCAAGTCAAGTTATAGCATTATCATAACACTGTCTCACAAAGCATGGCTGTTACATCTAGTGGCCTCACATTGTGTTTATATCGTATATGGACAGGGCTTTTAGAATTAAAACAATGCAATCATTATTTAGACATGGGTATAATATAAATATAAGCATTGAACTATTGAGCTATGGTGATGATGGTCCTATAACTGTCGTAGTTATTTTTATACACTAACACACATTGTTTTAGTTTGTCTTCAATAGCTGTGTTAATTATAAGGCCAATAATTTTGTATCTCAAACTAACTTCAATACACCCCTTTACATGATTTTGTGATGTAGTTGTCTTGCTAAATCAAGAAACATAATTTTATTTATGAAAATTGGTACCATAGTTAATTCTCATATATATTAAAATGGAAAATATTTTTCAAAATACAAGTGTTTAAAGGAATTACAAACATATCTGCATTCTACCGTTAAACCATTTTAAATTTCATCTAAAATTAAGGAGTGAATTTTCTTTTTTAAAAAAAGGTAATAAAATTACTTCCAAAACAATTCGTAAACAGTCTCTAGAGAGATATTATCTACTTTGACATTGTGACCTTGACTTTTGACCTAACCCAAATGTGATATGTTACACACTGTCTCTTGTTGGTATTTATTGTGCTAATTTTGATCAAAATGCATCTTTAAATAATAATGTTGTGTAACAGACCTAATTTTTCACAACATCTTGGCAAACTGGGTGATTTCTATAACCACTTTATACTGTATTTTCAGGGGATACATAATATCTTCGACATGATTTTCTATGGTTAAATGTCACATGTTCCTTTCAATGACAAGGATATTTATACATGATATTAATTTTCACAATAACCACCAACTTACATGCAAAATTTATGCAATTATCACATAATAAATAATTCTCAATCAATTTCTCCTTAGATATTTTCAGTTTCTACTAGAAAATAATATCCTTAAACAAAACTATCAAAATAGTGGTTATTAAGATTATATGTTGCACTTTAATATGTGTTGTAATGTAACATGACAAATTGTATTGTTATGTCACATGACAAATTGTGTTATGTCACATGACAAATTATGTTGTTACATCACATGACAAATTGTGTTATGTCACATGATATAAATTGTGTTTTGACACTTGACCAATTGTGTTGATATGTCCCATAACAAATTGTGTAAATATGTCACATGATATTAATTGTGTTATGACACATTATATAAATTGCATTATGTCACTTGACAAATTGTTTTGTGATGTCACATGACATTAACTGTTGTTATGTCACATGATATTAACTGTTGTTATGTCACATGACATTAACTGTTGTTATGTCACATGACATTAACTGTTGTTTTGTCACATTATATAAATTGTGTTCTGTCACTTGACATAAACTGCGTTGATTTGCCCCACTAATATATTGTGTTGATATGTCACTTGACAAATTTTGTTATGTCACATTATATAAATTGTGTTATGTTACATGATATAAATTGTGTTGTGATGTCACATGACATTAACTGTGCAAAAAAATTAATTCCAATGTATGAAAAATAGTTTTATGTCACATATTTGAAGTTTATCGTCATCATGATTAATTTTTACTGAAAAACATCAAATTTTATGGTTACATGTAATTCCACACAGATTTTATTGGAGAAGTACCTCATGGTCTCATTACACAGTAAAAGATACTGTGTACAAAATACCATGATATACAGACAATAAATGTAGCTTCTATTAGAGTTGTGACAGTTAAGTCGTATACAATACTTTTATATTGTAATCTTAGGATCTTTATTGTATAAGATAAATTTAATTGAAGTATCACTTTGTAAAACTAAATATATTTTTTGTGATATGATCACGAAATGTCTCTAAGTTCGGTTGTATTATTGATTTTGTACAAAGCTATAGAAGTGTTTCCTGCCGCAATGTAATGTTTAAGAACATCTGTTCTTTTTGTTGTCCTATTTTTTAAATCTAAAAAGTCTTCTTTTTTTTTATTTTTTTACAAAATATTTGTCTTCTGTAATGATAAAGTATGACTGCAGTTCATAGGACACTTATAAATTCATTACATACATGCTTTTGTAACACACACACACACACACACCCACACACACCGTTTAACACACTGTGACACCACACCCACACCCACACACACACACACCGTTAAACACACTGTGACACCACACACACACACACACCGTTAAACACACTGTGACACCACACACACACCGTGACACCCACCCAGTCAGCCACACCGTGACACCACATACACCGTAACACTGCACACACCATGACACCACATACCGTGACCCACAAACCGTAACTCACCCACCATGACACACACACCGTAAAACACACTGTGACACCACACACACACGCACACCGTGACAACCACCCAGTCACCCACACCGTAACACCACATACACCGTAACACTGCACACACCATGACCTTACACACACCGTGACACACAAACCGTAACACTCACCCACGGTCACACACACACACTGTTAGAAGACGGTAGTGTTCTAAAGTTGTTTTTTTCACCACCAGATCCGTACTTAAATCCTTGACTTAACAAAAGTCCAAATAAAATCAGAAGTCGAACTTTTTTCTTCAATTACAACTTTAATGTGTAACCTATTTAATGGTTTTGCGACATTACCCACGGGAAATGTGAAAGTTTTCGATTTTAAATTTTAACTGAACATTTTGATGAGCTAGGAGAGACATCTGAATCTCTGTTATTCTTGTTATATATGTGCTGCTAAATATGTATTATGCAAATTACACTACTACTGCTGAAAAGAATTAACAAAGACTGCTGCTTTTAAAATAAACATAACTTGTATATATTTTAAATGAAAAGTTAGGAAAACTTCTTTGATTCTGATATATAACTTATTTTGTAACTCTGGTTTCCTCCATCATATTTGAACTAAAAACTGAAAAAAAAATGTCAAAGAATTTTGGCGAGCTTTTGATAACAGAAGTAAAAGAATATTAATGGTGTATAAAGCTTGTATCATCGACATTTTATTTCAAGTGAGTGAGTTATTGTTTTGAGCCGCATCAGCAATTTTGCAGCTATTCGCGGCTAATTTTATTTTAAGTGTATTTTCTTTAAAGGGATATTCTAAGTTAATGATCACACCTTTAGTAATATTGGCAGTTATATATTTTACTGGCATTAATTTTAGTTGAAAATATCTGTGTTTAAAGGAAAGATGCTGTTTTTTTAATTTGTGGTCTATGATTTTTGCACATTAGATTTTAAAATGTCAACTCATATTTCTAACGCAAAATTTAAAATCTAAATCGTATTTTAAATGTGAAATCGTGTCCTTTACTAGATTCAAATTTGAAATTAATTCTGAAATTATATTCTTCCTCTGGACTTTGAGATCTTAAATTACTTTCTTCAGAATATTTCTCTTAAATTCGCAAAAATAAAACGTTTTAAAAAGATCTTATTACATAAAAATTTCCTCCGGCTGCAACTTAATCACTCAAAATTTTAGAGAACATATATATATATAAATATATATATATATTATCAAAGATAGCTTCTTGTAAACATTATTTAGCGCAAATATTTTGAGTTCCAAATTTTCTACACTGTATCCGTTTTACACGTAAAAATTTTAACTAAAATTGATTTTGTATCCGAATTTAAGTTTTTACTTGTAATTTGACGTCGAAAACAAACATCAGACAACGAGATATGCAGACCTGTATCTTCACTCAGGTCAAGTGATGAGACACGCATACCCTTTATGGCGTACTGGTATTGTCACAGGTCACGTGATGAGACATGCAGTCCCTTTATGGCGTACTTGTATTGTCAGTTAGGTCACGTGGTGAGACATGCAGCCCCCTTATGGCGTACTTGTATTGTCAGTTAGGTCACGTGGTGAGACATGCAGTCCCTTTATGGCGTACTTATATTGTCACTTAGGTCACGTGGTGAGACATGCAGTCCCTTTATTGCGTACTTATATTGTCACTTAGGTCACGTGATGAGACTGCAGTGCCCTTTATGGCGTACTGTATTCAGTGCCATATTGAACTTTGAACTTTTTGACATATCAAACGATAAACCATTCCATTCACTATTGTCGTTGTTAAAATAGTTAATAAAAGTTTATATTTTTATTTATATTTTGATGTAGTTATGTTGCTTTTTGTATTAAATTTTATAATAATAAATAAAATAGTGTTCGTTTCATTGATTATTGTTTATTATAATTTACATTTCAGAATGCTTATCAGGCTTTCAAGAATGACATATTTTGTGATAATTTCATGTTATATAAAATTGATTGGTCCTGAAGAGCAAGATTGGATCACAGACGTATATAACGTTAACGTCTCTGATTTGATGATACATGCATATAAAAAAGTGGTTTTAACATAGTTGTAACACGATTTTAAATTCGTGTAATGACGTTTCCTGTTTTATATACCATCAAGCTTCAAAAATGTAAAATAAACGGCTTATTGTATCTTGGAAACAAGTACACACACACACAGAGAGAAAGAGAGACAGATCTCGATGGTACTTTTGTTTTCTAAATTAAAACTGATTATTTAAAAAACAACTTTGCAACAGCCAACGTTTGAAACATGAAATGCATTTTAAACAAATAATGTATTGTTATTATTTTCGGTTTCTACATGGATTTGAAAAAAAAAATGGACTAACGGTCTATTAAAACACGAGGCATCTCGCAAAATTGTTAACATGTTTATTTGAAAAAAATCTGAGTGTGAAAATGCTTCATTGGTTGTTATTGTCATTGTTATTACAGGTAATTGTAAAAAGTTAAATTTATTTAACCTGTCAGGACTAAAGCAGCGCCTACATTACAGTGATGTTACACTGTTGTTTTGTTTACCAAAAATGTATAGTATTTAAGAATTGAATTTCACTTTTTACGTTGTTATCGGGGGTGTAACAACGTGAAAATTATTACAAATTGTGTAAAACTGCGTGGCCGAAATTAAACAGTTTTTTAAGCTGACCTACATTTCTGAACTGATGAGCTGTTTTTTCCGAAAATAGATGTTACAACGTCGCGGCGTAATAATACATTAAATGTTACCTTTAAAAACCGATAAAATGTCTTGTAAAAAACTAAAAAAAAAGTTTTAAATTGATATCTTTTTATTCATTTTCTTGTTAATTTCAGTCAACATATAAATCATATTACAATTAAATCCTTTGAGAAAAAAGGTACTATTATATGTCTCGTGACAACACATTTACCAACAACAACGTAAGACTATTATACGTTTGTAGGACACGCGTGTCAACTTACAGGTTGACGTTTCCCATAACAAAAGAAAACTGAATGAACAGTGTTTAAAAAACCGTGGAACCAAATAATGAAATGGAATTAATGTTTTCTTGGTTGAAAGCGATTTTTTGCAAAATATGGGCAGGGAGCGAGACGAGGGGATTTCGTTTAATGATGACACCGGTGGTAGCTGTAACGGCTGATCATAGACGTGGAGGTAAAACAAGCGGTAGGGGGTGCATAAGACTGGAAGTTACCCGAGAGGGTATCACTGATATTTTTCTTCTGTGAACAGAACAGTCCCTACTATAGCTGAAAACTGAGGCCTCGTTTCTGTGGCCTGACATAAGCATGATGATGCGTAACTGAAATTCAGCATCACTCAGCATATTAAGGCTGTGGCTCTCGGGCGATGTGCAGTGTATTCTTGACTTCAATTATAATTTTTAAAGCAGACGCTAACAGCGTCAGCTTTATTGCGATCTGGAAGGTTGACGGAAGTGTTGGATTGAGACCTCTATCGGCCAGATGTGACTGTTTAAGCGGGACATTCAAATATGTTTGATTATCAGGTGAATTTCTTTGTCACTGTTTCCTCAAACACCAATATATATCAACGAGAATCTTGACAGAAATTACTTAAATAAAGAGAACAGTAATTAAATGTATAATAATTAACTCAACTGGACACGTGAATAAAATTGTCAGATTTTACACCTACCGCGTCTTTTCACATTTTTCCCTCCCGCCCTCACCATGTGCCTGCTGAACGTGTTGTCGAACTTTTGGTACGTGTGTACTCGATTAAGCTTAAATCAGACGAGAAAAAGGTTTTATACACGAATCTTTTATTTTATTATCATGTTTCTAATAACAAACATTTTAGTGTTAAACAGAAAAAATATGTTCTGTTTATTTTGTATACTTTTCGTGGTGTATAATTGTGGAAAGGTACGCTACACTGATTTAACGACGATTGGTCAATTTGATCACCTGATTAAATAGAGCTCTTTCATTGGCCAGTTGGCTTGACCTGCTTTGAAGACCTTGGCATATTTTGAAGATTATTACTGCTTTTTTTTAACCTGATAAGTATACGCTATACTTAATGTAAACAAACTAGGAGAGACGTAGATCAAATTTGTTTCACTCGTGACATAGCTTCACGTAAACGGTATAACGTGAATATTCCCTTTTTGTGCAAGTATAGCCTAACAATGACACGCGGAGAGAGAGATACACGTGGATCTACAATCATCGGTATTTGGAGGGGGGAACGGGGTATTTTCGGGACCCGGGATTATGCTTTTTTATTTTCCGGGAATCGGGAAAAACAGTTCTATTTTCTGAAAAAGATCTACCGGCACTCTGGAAACCTTAAAATTTATTTGCTGGGATCCGGGAATTTTGTACAAATTTACCGGGATTTTGTTCATCTTCTTTGTTTATGATGCATCTTCAACAAAATTCCCTGTAAAAATTTACCACAATTTTTAAAAACGCGTGCGTACGTGGAGCTCGTAAACAGCGGGGAATATACATAATTATATTTAAGAGAACAGAATAAATAAATTATTGCCCTTTATATACACACTCGTAGTTGAGAAACCTGCAGTTCAGAATTATTTGGCATAACACCGGAGGATGACACGAGTTTATTAATGTCAGTAAAGGCAGTGATACAATATTTCAAAATAAAAGTGTTCATTTTGCTTAGAACTTGTCATTTATTTATTCATCTATTTATTTTTCCGGGAACTGGGAAATTACCATTTTATTTTCTGGGATTCGGGAATGTAACCCCCCCCCCCCCCCCCCCGTTCCCTCCCTCGTATTTAATTTGTTTTATTCGTGGCATAACGCTTTGTAATTTTATGAACTTGTGAATCTGTTTTTTGTTTGTGCATATTTTGCGGTTTTGTGATCATGATATGCGGATGACAGTAAACTTACTGCGGTATACCGGTAATTGAAATCAGATGATTTGAATTTAATAAAAAAAAGTAATGTTAGAACTGAATCAAGAAATTGGAGTCAAGAGTATTTAAACTGAAACAAGAAATTAAAGTCATCGGATAATTTTAACTGAATCAAGAGATTTAAGTCAAGATTTTTTAAACTGAATCAGGCAATTATTTGAACTGAATCAAAAGATTGAAGTCAAGATTATTTGAACTGAATGACGATTATTTGAACTGAATCAGACTGAATCAAAAGATTGAAGTCAAGATTATTTCAACTGAATCAAAAGATTGAAGTCAAGATTATTTAGATTGAATAATTTGATGGAAGTCGAGATTTTTAAAATTAAATCAAGAAACTAGAGTCAATAGTCAAGATTATTTCTTGTTTGATTTTTATTTACAAAATATGTAGTCAAGAATAAATTGGAGTGCATGGAATATACTGAATTTGTGTTACTTTCCAATCATTGGTACTTAAACTAATAATGAATTCATTGTATATTTTATATGCTACTATACTTCAGTATCCAAATGAAATTTGATGCTTTTAAAATAAACAGAGATGAAAACGATATCCATTTTCTATTTCAGTTTGTTTTAATCTATGTATTATTATTTGGTCATACATGTAAATTTTGTAACAAAACTTGCCTACAGTCTAACCTGTCTAAAATTAACCAGAATTCAAGACACGGTATTCTAATAAATCTTCATCCCAGATGAAGATCAATAAAGATTATAATGCAGAAAACTGACAAACATGTTGCGTTAATCCTGATATTTAAAAAAAAAAAAACATCAGATCCTTATACCTTAACTCCCATTAATATTTGTATTCATTTTGTATAGATGACAAATATGGATGTACATTGCCTTACTACAAAAAAAAAAAAAAAAAACAAAAAAAAAACAAAAAAAAAAAAAACATACATTGACCACTGATTTTATAATTTGCCACTTTGGAGGTACAACATGATATAATAATGTCTATTATGTGTATTAAGTACTTTTGAAATTTGTAAAATTGCTGTTAGTCCTCATGCTGTTTTATAATGGAAAACTACCAGTACATCAAATATAAGATGAGTTGACTGCAATGTGAAACTTTGGATAGACTATGACAGAGCCTTTGCGATTCCGTGTCAGAAATATAGTAGAATGGTGTTGAACTTTTATTCAATATTATTTCATTGCATATTGGATGTTCAAATGCAAGTTAAAGGTAAAATATATCACCCATTTGCATGGAAACGGACATAACTTTCTCACAAAGCAATAACATTACTAAAGCAGACTTGATCTGATACTTCAATTGTATATGTCATTGTGTCATGTTAAAACATCATGCTAGATTTTTGTGCCCTTATATATATATATATATATATATATATATATATATATATATATATATATATATATATATATATATATATATATTCTTTTTTTTTGTTGAAAGAAATGTAGAAAAAAATAAATAAAATAATTCAGAACTGATATAATGAAGTGCAAGTAACTTTATGTCTTGTTTAAACAGATCACATCATGGCATTAAATGTTTGTTATGGACCTAATATCCATTCTAGTATCTAAGGATAATTTTGCACTGATGATGGTTTAAATTGAATTTATTCAGCATGTTCATGAATTTTCATTTGCCATTAACTTTGGTGATAGGCATGAGTTAAATAAATTCTATACTTTACCATCACAAAAAATAAAATACTCATGAAATGTGCCTTTTTCCCCACATCAATTTGATGGATTATTTTCATGTGAATATCTCAAAGTTGACAAGAGGGAAATGCCTTGCTTCACAAGGAAATGCCATTGAAACCTTTGATGGCACATTGAATTTCTATCAAAATTAATGTTGGCCGATGTTTCAGTGCCTTTGTTACACTATTGAACATTGTGTATAAAAACATGTAATAGCTTTATTACATCAATTGGTAGTGGAGACATAGTACATCATGCTACAGTGCTACATGTTTGATCAAATTATTGATCAGATAATATTTTGGTTAGGATAAAGAACTAAATCCTTTTTAATAGCAGCATGTTTGGAAACATCTTTTTCTACAGTGGAATATATAGAATTAATCTCTACAGACTAAACATTCAGTCATATATTCTCTTTTTTATTTGATTCTCATTAATTTGATTTATAATTTATTAATAATACTGGTCATGATCATTAATGAGGTATGTTGCAATCAGCGAGGCGTCTGCTTTCAGTACTTTCAGTACTTTGATTTTGATATTTTTGCCTAAATTCGGAAAACGCGTTTAGAAATTGCTTGAGGTGTGTAACAAAATTTATTTGACTTTGGATTTTTAAGGGGTGCACAAAAGGGATTCTCCGCGACTGGATTACAAAGAGATAAAAATATCTCATAAATAAATATTTAATAGTCTTGAATATTTTGGTAAAAAAATATCAGAACATGTCAAGTCGAATAATTTTTTGCAAAATTTTATTCTAAAAAATTGATTTTAATGTTTTTAGGTGGAATATTTGCCGATCTCGAAGACATTCCCATTTGTTTACAATTTGAAAATAACTGGAAGGGGAAGCAACTCCTGTCTAGCTGGCTACACCTGTCACGTGCAAAAATAAAATTTGAAAATGAAAGGAACAAGGAAATATGGTAGTCAAATATATCCAGTATAAGTTTGGATACAGTGACTGCATACTTATCAACAATATTGTGTTGGCTATAAAACTCTTTAAGGGGCTTGATTAGCCTAGGCTTGCAGTATCCCCGATTCAAGAATTAATTTATAAGAAGCTTGCTTCGTTGTAGAAAGTTCTACTACACCGCATTAACACTGAAACATATACACCATACGCAGGAGAAACGGGAATCTTACTGCAAAGAAACGGAAAGTTTTCGAAAAATTGAATTTATCACGTTTGTCGTATAGCTTCAGATGTTACCTTTTGCGGCTGTCATAATTGAGATAAAACTGAAAATATGAAGCAGAACATGAAGAATTAGTCGAATCTTTTATTTCAAGCTAACTTGAAAAATGCTCCAAATTTTGGATGTTTCAACGACAGAACCTCATCTATATATCTGTATGTGAAATTAAATAATTTGACGACAGTCTTCTTTCTAGATTTGACAAGGTTCTGCCATTCTGTAAAATTTCTGCTTCATATGAATATGTTGTATATAAAAAACTCCAACATTTTGTGGTTCGTATCTTCAGTTTATGTTTGGTTTTGTTTGCAGAGTATGGTGTTTTACAAAATAACCATAATCCCTGTTGAGCACTAGATATTTACATCTTGGTTTACCGTTTTTGCAAAAGAATGACAAGTAAATGATTTGTTTTAAACGTTCTTCCAGAATGAGAGATAATGGTAGTGAAGAAAAATCTAAAGCTTTTATCCTTTATACTGAAAAAAGAATTAGAATCAAGGTGTTCAAGAAATTAATCTCATGTGCTGATTTTGAATTTTATTAAAATAATGCATTCAAAATCGGCTCATGAAAACATCACTTTTAATCAGAAGAGATAAAAATGAAAAAATATAGATAAAAATATATAAAAAACAAAACATAAGAAATTGTAGACGTTGTCAAGATCGAATGTCATTAAGCATTTTTAATTTTGTCGTTAATGATATATATATTACTAAATGTTTTATTATATGCTAGTATGTTTATTGTTTGAGGCGATTACTGGATAGTTCACATTTATCTCAAATTTTCAATACCCAAGCATTTTTCTACATCAACCAAAGTTTGCAAAACAGGACATAAAATAACAACGTTTTGGTAGTCAAAATACCTCACATGGAAATGGATGCGATCTATGTGTATTAATAAAAATTCGGTTATTTCGCTCGTAAGCAGAACTTAGTCGTATTCTTTATCCATGATCACTAGCATCTCATATGTAGTAACTTTAAACATTTTTCATAGGCGATAAGTGCACAAATTCGCGAAAAGGCAAAATCTGCCAGTCTATATCTCATAGTTGGAGAGCAGATTATAATTGTACATTACGCTGATATTTGATGTTTTGTTCGTGTTTATTTTACTTATTGAATGTATATATGTCCAAATCAACTTTTTTTTCTTTTCCGAGATATTGTCTGTTACCTTGGTTGACAAGTTTATGCTTTCCCGGCAGACGTGATGCCAGAATGAACCTCGATTGTAATATGGATTATAAACATTGTGCACGTTTTCACCTTGAAGAACATCATTTGTTTTTAATAATTATTATTATTTTGTGTATGCAATCCGACTACGGAAACCTTCTATTCCTGTAGTGCATTTTTGCAGTTGGTGGACTTATTTTCATTTCGCGTGTGCAATCTTTCCCTGTTTGATGGACTATATTATATTTATGTTATAATTATATACCCATTATGGTTGACGTCATCATTAGAAGAATTATTATTGTATACAATATTTAAACTTCATTGTCAAAAAAATTCTACCTTATCTTTCTCCCTAATTTACTTCCATTGTACTTTTAAAAAAAGCTGTCAAAATCAAAATACTTTATTTTCTCTACAAAAAAATCAAATTATCTTATATTTTTTACATTTTGAGAAGGGCATAGAACGTATGTTATGATATTATTGGAAATTATAGAAATTAAAAATCAAAATATTTTTTCACAATTCGGTTTAACTTTCGCTATTTGTTTTATAACTTTATTAAAACATTATTGTCAGGTAAATCACTAAGTTCCAGATACTACCTGGTATTGTCTTTATACAAGATAGGAGTCAATGACTGTTGACCACTATGTGTATCTACCTGGCTTAAATGTTATTCAACAATTTTATGATTTTACTAAAGATATTATTGTCAGGTGAGATTCACAACAAGATACCGTGTGGTATTATATTTGGACAGAACAAGGGTCAATGACTCTTGACCGTAATGGATCTACCTGGCAATGAACAATTATTCAATAATGAAATCCTAAAAGATATAAAGGTAGTCTTGAAGCAAATCGAGAGATACACACACATCCAGCTACACAACACACAACACATTACTTAGTGCGGAAGTCCCACAGAACATTTTTTATTACAGATTGGAATATAGCCATCGGAAGACCACAATAAAAAACTACAAACAGCTGAAAAGTTTTATAGCCTCAATTACTATCATCACAAATCACATATTCTAAAATTTGGAATTATTTAGAGACAAAATGTTATATATACATCTCTGTGTGAATTTAAAGGATTTTGTGACAGTCTTCTCTCCAGATTTAACAAATTTCTGTTTAAACTCCAATTCATATAGAAAATGAAACAAATCAGCAAGCCGTGGTGCACAATTTGTTCCTATTTGCATATCCCAATTGTTTGTTTGAAAATTATGTTGCCAAACACAACAAATTTGTTATGTATCAAAAACTCAAACATTTTGTTGATGGAATTTCATAAATATATACTAGTATATTTCTCTGTATTATGTCAAACAATAACCAAAATCCCCGGCCAGTTGTCAACTAAATATTTGTATTACGGCTTACCTTTTTGTAAAATAATGACAAGTGAATGATTTGTTTTAGACTTATAGCAATTAAAAACAATTGTGTGCAATACTCTTCCTAGCTTACATTCCCGTTTGATTGCGATAATAAACTGATCTTGACGTATTGAAAATGGTTGAAACGAAAGATATTATTATTCCTTATCAGTTCGTTTTTTTAACTTGAATTTTTGAAATTATCAACCACGCCTTGTATTAAAATAAGGTAAATAATGTACAATGTTTTGTGGTTAGGAAATCTGCTTTCATGGGCGCTATTAAAACAACGAAATATCTTTAAACATCTTCTCATGAGAGAGAGAGAGAGAGAGAGAGAGAGAGAGATGTTGATTTTGCGGTAATTCTATTGGTTTTTTTAACACACACACACATACACACACACGTAAACTGTTAACGAGAAAGTAATAAAACATGAAACAGGTAAAATTGTTCTATATTTTTTCTTTGCATATCTGTTTCATATGTCAATTCTAAAGTTTGATGGACTTTTTATATAAATACACATACAAGATTGCATAAAGGTGATCTGAAACATTTCTAGCATACCTTTTATAATTATTATATTATTATTATTAAGTAGGTATTATTATAATACACTCCTAATTTTATCATTAGTTGGAATAGAAAAGAATGTTTATTTCAGTGTTTTCAGCTTTAAAAAGACATTTTAATAGCCACGTATACGGAAAAATACTGTTCTAATTAGTGAAATATCAATTCACCCCTCCTGTAGATTTTGAAAACATGAAAGCGCTAGGGTATAAATATAGTCAAATGGAATCTGCGTGGCTAATTAAGCACTAATGTTTAGAAAACAGATTTTGTTATTGATTGTAAATAAATCCCCATTACTGATTGACACTTACTACTCCTTTAATAAAGACAAATGTTTGATGTACTGTGGTCCATCCATTATACAGTAGAAAGTTTATAATTAAGCTATTAAATATGATATGGATTTGAATACTTTATTTGTTATTAAAACTACTATTGTTAATATACTTACAGTTATCTGTAGAGTCATGAGATGACTGCAAGTGATAGGAAAAAACATCCTGTGTATTATTTTATATTTATTTCTATGACGATTTAACATAGCATCTACCGTATTTGGTAAAAGTAAGTTAATATATATATATATATATATATATATATATATATATATATATATAGATAAACCTTTAGTGTTCTCTAGAAATTTGTCGTCGTATGGACTATTAGATGACAAGAGTGACATATACAAATATATCGATAAAATATATGAATTTCTACATGTAATTTTTTCTATAAAACAGTTTATTTTTATTACACGAAACCATTGATTGTCAAATTGAGGACTATAAGTTAACTGGCAATTATTGAAATAGTAAAGGAATATTGTATTAGATTACCTTATTCGGATTTATATTAATAAATATTTTTATCTACAGAATCCATCGGTGCTTTGTCAAACAAAACGTCAGCTGATTGATTTCATAATAAGTGAATACTCAAACCTGTAACCATACTTTTAGTCCAGTTAAATAACAACAATTGCTATATGTAGAAATTTAATTAAAATTTTGAGGATAATTTTAATCACGAATATTTTTTACTTCAGGTAGACGATATGGACAACGATACAGGTGATTTGGACAATTTGGAATTATTAACAAATAATTTATCAAGAACAATTCAGGGTACTGAAAACAAATTTCATGTTTTTGCTAGTTTAATTTTTTTCTGTATATCAGCTCTGAACCTACCAGTTATAATTGTTATCTTAGTTGCAATTTGTAAAGGTAGTCTGCCTAGAAACATCCATATATTGAGTTTGAGTTTCAGTGACTTTGCAGTGGGAATATGCCATTTACCTCTTCCAAATAGCAAAAATATCTGCTATCATAGAATAACTTTATTTCTTATATGTTTTTCGGCATCGTCTATCCATATAGTGCTCATTTGTTTAGACCGTACATGGATCATTATTCGTAACAGAGCATTGCTTGATAAACGTCAAGCGAAAATTCGATTTATAATAATTATTTTGACAACGTGGATATTGGCACCCGCTTCATTTCTTATACCTATACAATTATCAAAACCTAGTACATCGGAACCTCAGTTTTGCGGAATTTTTACAGTTTGGGAAGACGATAGCATTATAAAAGCAAGTATTGCAATTATTTTTACGACACATGTTGTTCTAATTGTTGTCGCATGTGTTTGGTCGATTGCTTTGTTAACTATAAGAAAGCGCAAGCTGGTAAATCCTGGAATTGAGATACCGACTGTATCAGTATCAACAGGAGAATATTCAAATCAAAGTGGAAATCAAAACAACACAAATCGGTATAAAACTGTTCACCAGAAGGCAATAAGGACAATTTGTATCATTGCTTTGACTTTTACTATCTGTACATTTCCAGTTTTAGTAATGGTATATATAGATCTGTTTCATCTTTTTTCTTTATCGTTAACTTTACGACGCATAATAACTCTTTTTTCACCATTTAACTCAATCTGTAATCCAATCATATATGCGTTTATGATCCGCGAAATTAAACAAAAAATTATCATTTGTAGAGATACCGTAAGGCAAATATGTTCTTAAGGCAAATGAAAATGGATAAAATATCATCGACAACGAACTAATTTATATACATGTTTAAGATATGTGCTACTTTTACTCAGTGATTTATAAAAACACTATAGCATATCAATTGTAAATCAATTTAAAATTTACTGAAATGGCAGTTGGAACAAAAGAAAGAAACATTTATACGTTCTCAATGATGATACTAGACAATGAGCAACAATTTGAAGAGTCATTCAAGCAAGCAAGTCTGTTTTCGAAATTAAATAAAAAGACAGAAATCACAGAAAGAAGGAAGAGGAAAATAATAGAAATAATGTGGTAATGTGAGGCATAACATTAAGACCTATATTTTTAAAAAAAAATAATTCAATATGGATTGACTCTAGAAAAGCAGCAAGAGAAATTGACGTGCACGTTTCAGAAATTATAGCAATGCGCAATGATTTAGAGGTTTATTCAAACCAAACAATAAATAATGAATAAAAATCACAACGAGAGAAAAAATAAAGAAAAATGATATCTTTTGTCATGTGTGATATTAGGCTCAATACTTTACTTAGACAACATACAAATTAGAATTGAAGTATTAAAATGGATTGACAAAGAAAAAACACTTAAATCACAACATGAAAAAAAAAAGATAAAAAATATCATTATATGTGATATTTATTAATGCGGAGTTATATCAAAGTCACTCCGGATCACCTTTGTTCTTGGTTAATTTGACGATAATTAAGACGTGTGCAAGAAGCGAATAAACTACGTGTATGTAAATGAAATGTCTTGATTTGAAACCTGAGTGTGCCTTTTGGGTAAATATCAAATGCATTGTTTGTGCTATTCGATGTCTAGTCAAATTTCAGTACAAAGATAATATCTATGTTGTCTCAATATAGTCTTATTTGTGTCAGTAATTATGAGTTTTTATTATTTGAAACCATTCTTCTTACCATTATATTATACATCTCTGCAGTAGTTATCGGCAATATTTTAGGTCAAAATTCACAAAAAATCTTTTTTTTTTTTTTTATTGAAACATGAATTTTTCAAGAAACTTTTGTGTATATAAAAGAAGAACAAAGATCCGATTTGATTTATAAAAACAATTTAATTGTTGTATATTTGTTCTCGATGTTGCTAAAGACAAAAGTTATTAGAGTCCCTTACAAAAAACAATTTTATTTTTATTATTATTGTTATTATTATTATTATTATTATTATTATTAAGTAAATTTTAATTTGAAAAAGTTGTAAATGTAAAAAACACTGTTGTGGGTATTGTTAATTTTGTGTAATTGAATTGAAAGAAATCTGAATCTTTTAAATATATGTTTATTATTTAATTTTATATTATTATATTATTATTATTATTATTATTATTAGCGAAATTTTCAGCCGTTTTAATTTTTGAAATTTATTTAAATCTAAGGATTGTTCCCTCATGCAAAGCATTCCTTAGCTGTATTTGGATTCATATAATTTTGGAACTTTAGATTAATTATTTTTCAACTGTTTGGCTTATGTTTTTATCTATCAAACTTTTCGGCCCCTAGTGTCAATGATGAGGAATGATTTTCCGAAATGTGCACATATGGCATATCAAAATTTAGCAGGTATTTGTTATATATTATTATGATTATTGTTATTATTATTACTATTATTATTATTATTGATCAGGTTTTTCATATTGGCCGAGTTATTTGGCCAAGGTCTGTCATATTGGCCCGAGGCCGAAGGCAAATTTTATTAATTAACATTTCAAACATAAAAAAAACAAATGATAATTTTGTCAGTATCGTCGACTGTAACATAAACAAATCTGCTTTTTTGTGGTAAGTGTTAATTGATATTTGTGTCAATATCCAAGAGAATGTTTTGAAGTCAAAATCTTCAATTTCTGTCATCATTTCATACCAACTTATGTCATGTGACAAAACCTCGAGCATGCCTTCTCAAAAACAAATGTTTTAATAGTTGCACGCGCCCATATTGGTTAGTTTTTTTTTCATATTGGCCCAGTTTTTTCATATTCGCCCAGTTAATCTGATATAGGCCAAGTTTTGTGAATTGATTGAAAAGGAGATTTTTACGTATTGTATCAATAACACACGTTGTTAATTAATAGTAATTGTTATTATCGTTATTTTGCATGCAAGATTTTCAAGTCTTTGTTTTTTCTATAACCATCACACAGTTCTTTTTCCACGTATTTTCTTAAACAAACCACTGTGGGGGTCACTTTTTATATACAACAATTATATTATGTAGTTTTATTTTATCAGGGCAAAATCCAAAATTACAGCATGAGATAAGGCCAGTTAAGAAATACCAAAAATCTAGTTGTCAAAATTAGCAACATCTTTGTATAAAAAGAAAATTTTAAAATCTGATTATCATGTTGTTGCTATTTGATACCAAGGCTTCTCATTATTTATTGATAATTTACTATTTTTATAAAACACAAACATATCGATGTTGGAAACTTGGAAAGATTAGTTCCACATGTAAATTTCCATCAAGAAAGTGAGGCCGGGTAACCACCTCCTGTATCTAATTGTATAAACGTCATTATTATTTCTCTTTTTACAAGGACTGGTATGTTTGTGTTTTATTATATATATTCATGTTTTGTTTGTATTTTTTCGAGATAACAATATATAAAATTTCTTATTTTTCTGTATCTCTCCGTTTGAAAAAAAAATGTTATAAACATGTATGTAATCTGATTTAGCAATAATGGATCTGCTTTAACGGTAATCGCATCTATATTAAATATTATTCTACAAAGAACGTAAAATATTAAGATCAAATACAAAGGCTAGTAATGTGGGTTTGTATTAATTCTAAATAAATTTAAATACGGGGTCAACCCAGTAGCTCCAACAGGTGGATGTTCTTTTAAAAAAAACTTTTAATTTTTTTAATTCAGGTGTATTTGTTCTACACATGCTTTATATATTTTTGTATCACCATCCGTTAAAGTCTAGATTATTTTTTTTA
The DNA here is from genome assembly GCA_029721355.1 of Tegillarca granosa. Lineage (NCBI taxonomy): Eukaryota > Metazoa > Mollusca > Bivalvia > Arcoida > Arcidae > Tegillarca > Tegillarca granosa. The sequence goes on along the minus strand of CM056608.1, from coordinate 36,801,591 downwards.
AACTTTTTTTTAAAAAATCCGTTCAAATTGTCTTGATTTCGTCATTTTCATGTCATTTTAGTCGACATTAAAACTCCGGAAGTTACAGAAGAAAATCTGTTAAGATGTTTAATAAAAGAAACTTTTTAAACGAAAAAATTAGCAATTGAAGTTCAATACGACACAATACCAGTGAAGGAGAAAACAGCCAAACAAGACGTACTAAAAAGATAAAATTTTGACCTAATTAAAAATCATTCCTTTCTGGAATACAAAATAATTAAGAACTTTTTTTCAAAACTATGTATGAATTACGACTGGTAGTTAATTCATATAAGAAACATGTTTACAATAGGTATTTACTGATAACACATATCACAGCATTTTAGACAAAAAGCTCCTTCTTTTATAATTTATTATAAAGAAAAGATTTCAAGCACCTTTCACCAATAAATATTGGTTAAATTATTTTTGGCTGGGATACTAATACTCCATGGGAAAATATTTAAAACAGTTAACCATATACAGTGATAGACATAAGAGTTGCTGAATTTAATGATAAATTAATTAACACACTTCTTTGCAACTGGTATAAGAAAATGTTTCTGGTAATTGTAGAACATGTCATTACAGTAAAAATTCTAAACATCTCTTTTCATACACAAATGTTCATACACTTTGCACAAAATTTGAGAAATCCTAAAATTTAGTATATTTCATATGGAGGATAATTATTCTTGGTTTCTACCATCAACAAAACTAAAAAACTCCTTCTTTTAATCATGTTATTTCTAAATTTCTAAAATTTTACTTTTAAAATTTACAAACTCAAATGCATTTTTGAAGAACAGAAGCAACTGGAAAAGAATTATTTAAAATTATTAAAAAACAATATTTTTATAATGTTTTTCTTGATCATATGAAAAATGTTTTGTTTCCTTAAAATTATGCAAAACATATTTTGATACAAATGTACTTTTTATCTAAATCTATCATGTTTTTTTCTTTATTAGTTGTAGATGTTGTTAAATTTTGTGTTGATTTATTATATATTGGAATGTTTAAATTTAAATATAGTATTAATAAACAAATAAAAGAAAACCTCCTTTCTTCTTTATAAGAAAAATATCCGATAAGATTAATCGACGACAGTATTTAAAAAAAGAAATATTAGTGCATTAGAACTCAGAAAACAATGCAATAAAATTGTTAAAAGAGACATTAGTGCATCACAACACGTAATCCAAAAATCACATATATTTTGATATCATTAAGACAAACCCGCCTATTCTTCATCGGAGTACTTATTTAAAGAAACTTCTTTAAACCCATTGATATAATTAACAGCCGAAGACCCAAAATGACTTAAAGAAACATTTTACCAAAGCCAAGTTTGAATCTGTTGACACAGAAAAGAAAGTGAGAAAGCGTAAATATATGGTACATGCGAGTTTTTGACCAATGGAAAGAGCTAGTGTCACTTATGAGGAATGACTTTTTGAAATGTCCAGAGAAAGGCACATCAAAATGTAACAGGTATTTGTGTTATATACCTACATCTAACAAAAGCATGATTTTAAACTCCAGTCAAACATTTGTTGTGACACAAAAAGTGTATTATTTTGTATCACGCGCACAAGCTGTGAATAATATTACATTGGACAAATCGGAAACACTTTACGTGAAAGAACCCATATTTATAAACAACAGATCCGGCAGCCAGAAACTCGATAAATCAATTAAGCGAACATTTGGGCAATGTCCTTGGGTAATTTTAAATCCATGCCTTTTTACAAACGTCTAAAGACAACCAGACCTTAAAAAAGAAAAAACAAATGTATTTTGCAAATATTTTCTAAGCAAAACAAAACAAACGATAAGTTTTTTTTCTTTTTAAAATAACTCTCCTATGAACACAAAAGTATGACGTCGAAAACAATATGATGACGTAATAATCACAGTTATGTTATGCTATATATGTCCCAAGAAGCATAAAAAACGCTGACAAAAATGTTGTGTCTTAGTTTTTTGTATAAAATATTTTAAAAATTTTATATATATATATATATATATATATATATATATATATATATATATATATATATATATATATATATATATATATATAATTTTGCAAGCAAAATGCATCCATCTCAAATTGCAGTTGTGCAAAATGAAATATTTTTCGGGCCGTGTTTTGACTGAATCTAAAATTAAATTACATGGAAACGACTCTAACTATAAAGAAAATTTATTTCAATTAATCGTTTTATTTTTTTTTTCTTACAATTTGTATTGATAAGCTTTCATTAAAACCCAGACGTAATAAGGTAAGTTTTTTTCATAATATATTAGCCTTTAAGTTAAACATTGCATATTCAAATATATTTCTGCAATGAATAAAATTCTGACCTACACTAAATCTAAAGTAGAATATAGCCTTTAGTAGCAAATAATCTATTTACAAAATAATGCTGATCAATATCTAAAATGCTCAATTTGGCCTCATTGATTTCACTCCAGAAGGAGTTGTCTCTCTTAAAAAACTCTGATATCCTTACAAGTAAGGTCTTATTGATGTAAACGTCTGAAAACACCTGTTATTCGCATTTATCGAAACTTTGGTTTTGAGCAAGTAATACTTGTAGTCTGTTAATTATATTTTAATTTTGCACGTGGCGGATGCAGCTAGCTATTCAAGAGGTGCTTATCGTTCCGGAAAACCCAAACTCATCCTTGATGGAAGTTCACGTGTAAAACTCAATTGGTTAGATTTAAATTTTTTACTTTTTTAGAATTGTGATTGTGTAACAAGGATTTTTTTTTATTTGAAGCAGCACATTATTTTTACAGTAAATATCCTTCAAAAAAAAAAAACGAACTGAAAGTGATTTGAAAGAATTGCTAAAATTAATTAAAAGGCTGGCACAAAATTATAAATTTTAGTTTAAAGTCAGTAATACATTTGTTTTCCTTGACACAGTGAATACAGTCAAACCTGTCTATAAAGGCAACTCATTAGATTCAGTAAAAGTAGCCTTTATGGACAGGTGGCCTTTACATACAAGTTCAATTAATATAAATAAAGAACAAATGGGATAGAATTTTATTGGCCTTTATAAGCAGGTGGCCCTTACAGAGAGGTGGCATTGAAGGCAGGTTTGACTGTAATATTTTTTGTGCAGTTATAGCAAAAATTTTCTAATAAAATTTACTTTTTCCTATGTTTTCGTCAAAGATTATAATTTTTAATTATCAACCCATCGTTATTGTCTACATGGTTTAATCTATCACGGAATATCAAACTTGTCATTTTAGTGTTTATATAAAGAACATGCATTCACCTAGTTCATTAAAGTTTAAGAGAGAATTCAAATTCAATACAAAATCAATGGATTACATGAAGTTTCATTTCAGACTTCAGTTCCACAATTATTTCTTAACTAAGTATTTCCTTAACCTAAATCTGTCAAATTTTGGAAATATTATTTAGCAAAATTGTCAGCCCTTTTATTTTTATTAAAACTAAGGTTTTGTTCCCTCATGCAGAGTATTCCTAAGCCTGATTTTGATAAAGTTTTTGAAATCTTTTGATTCATTAATTTTTAACTGTTTGGCTTATGTTTTTTTATCTATCAACCTTCGGCCTGTAGTGTCATTGATGATTTTCCTAAATATGCGTACATGGCACTTCAAATTTTAACGGATATTTTTGTTATATATTTGGAACAAAATATGAGAAATTTTTGACAAAACTTCACAAAAATATTTTATCAGCTTGAGGTGATCTTCACAATTACAATGAATATTTATTCATTAATGTTGATTAAAAATTAAAAAAAAATGTTAAGATTTCAAATTTAGTTTATATCCTAGCAAAGGAATAAAACAAGGTTCAAGTTTTACAATCATTTCTTAACTTAGATTTTCCTTGATTTAAATTTAGCAAATTAAAAATCTCATTATTTGAGTTAATCGTTAAGGTATTCAGTAATTTGTGTTGTTACTTTGAAAATTTCTTCAATTCGATAATATAAGAATTTTGTTTTGTCTTAAATGCTAATTTGTTGTTTTTAAAGCTGCAGTAAGTTTTCCAAGGACAAAAATTAAAACGGTGCTGACCTAATTAATGATGTTCCTAATCAACAATGTTACATTTGGTACAACCATAAAAGCTCGAACAAATATAGAAACAACAATAATTTCCAAGCGAGATGTAGCATGCAGGATCTAATATTAGAACAAGCTTACGTCATAAAAACCGGGTCATTTAAACACAACTTACAAAACGGTGAAATACGATACATTAAACACAGAACTTCATTGAATTTGTTATTTGTGCCTTAGTAAGGGATACATAACCCCATTGCGAATACATCTGGATATTAATGACGCACAATTAATACAATTTGTCAGGTTTCACTTTCGATTTAATGGAGTTTCCGTACATCCGCACGCATGCTCTCCGCTCATAATTTAATCATCGATAAACGTTGGCCAACCGGTTAGAGGATTCCGTTTATTTACAGCTAAAAGGAATGAAATCATGATTAGAAGTTATCTATTCTTTAAAAAATATATATTTTAGATAACCAAAAAAAATTCAGAAAATTGAAAAACTTAATGCAGCTTTAAAGAGATTGCCAAAATTTTTCAGATTTGAGTAATGAAAAAATCTAAGTTAAGGAATAATCTTAAAATCAGGACCAGTCAAGATAATACAAGCACTAAGAAGCTTAACAGTCTTCCTTTTAATAATGTAAGTGCGTATTAAAGATTAATACATAAAAGCTTTGTTAAATCGTTAACGAATAGAATTCAAATTTCCTTCTATCTTCAAATATTTCCTTCAATTTAATTCAACAATTTCAGTATAAAAATACTATTTAAACAATCTAAACTACTTATGTCACGATATTTAATATGAAGCGTGCACATAACAATTTTCTTTTTTACTTATCATGTAGAAACAAAAATGCTTTATATCCAAATAGACAAAAAATTTACATTATTCATTATTGTTTATGTATATATATATAACAATTAAACTTTTAAATGCATCTTGTCCCGATATGAATGCACAAAGTTTGGAAGCAAAGTGAATAAGCGCTAAAACTCCCCTTTGGTTACCTCATACCAGAATTAGTGCGGATTAATAACATTAATAACATTAACCTTTTAATTAGCCTAGGCTTAAGTTAATAGTTTAATTGTAAGAAGTTTGCTTCGTTGTAGAAAGTGCTCGTTAAAAGAACATGCTCTATCATACCGTATTAACTTGAAACATATATGCAGGAGAAGCAGGGATATTACTGCAAAGAAAACTAGTTAGGTACTTAATTGCATCAGTAATTCTGAATTCCCTTATCTCAAATAAATAATTTCCTTATTTGGTAGGGTTCCTCTTAGTTCCTAAGCTCACGTATACAACCTTGGTTTCGTGTTCCTTACATTCTCATAATTTATTTTGCAGTTTACCCTTCCGGAGCAGCCAGCCTCACTACCTTGATGGAAGTCATGCGTATAACTGAATTTGCCGGTTTTCAAAATTTTTACGATTATTTGATGTATGACTTCAAAAATAAGCACAAAGAACTTCCTTTTCTTGTCTGATTGACTAAGATATTCTTAATAGGTTGTGTTTGATTAACAATTCAGTAGCATTGTACTAAGATAAAATGGTCTGAATCTAAAATGAAAGGACACAATGCTATGTTGTCGCTATAACATACCAAAAATGGTTGTTCATTAGTCTTATTATACATAAATAAACATTTTTTGCACTTATACGATCGAAATTATATCAATTTACTTAATATCTTTTTATGATATAGGAATCGACTTTAAGTTACGGTTGTGGTATCAGACTATATGTTATCTAAAACAGTTTTGTAGTGTAAAACCAAATGTCTTTACAAAGTAGCGTTTCTATAAAGTGTAAATCAGCCATAAAAATTTCAACAATTCTTTTGGTAGTGTCTATCAATAAAACTTTAAATCTTCGATAAAGGTTTTTGTAAAATATAAAGTTTAGTTTAACATATTTTATTGCCAATTGTTTAATACAATGCAATGGGATCTGACGTATGTTAAAAAAACTTACAATTGTCTTTTCCCTTTATTTTCATTTATATATATACACACACATATATTTATTTATATATAAACACACACACACACACACACACACACACACACACACACACACATATATATATATATATATTAATTATTTTAACAATTTAGAGAGAGATATAGAGAGATAGAGAGAGATGGTATCATAACAAAATAATATTAATCAACTTTAGTAGAGCGACAAATAAAACATAATGAAAATTTAAAATAATAATAATGCAAAACTTGCGAGTTTGTTGTATAAAAGTTCATATACAAGAAAATACATGAGAGTTTTAGTCTTCTGGAAAGAAGACACTACTATAAATCAAAGTATCAAGTGTAACTGGATAAACGCCGAGGTTGTATAAAGATAGAATTAAATATGACGTTATGCAACATACTTTAAACACTCAGAAAATAATGAAATGCATCCTTAAAGTGAAATTCACAACTTTATAAGGCGCTACTGAGGATATTAACTCTTTAAAGATCAGATTTAAGAATTCTACATTTATTTCGCAATTTATCAAGAATGTTTGACAATTTGCGATCACCAGTATTATAGAAGTGACGTGTATTTTTAAGTATGCTTAATTGAGTGTTTAAACTAAGGTACAGATTCAGCATGTCAAGTAGTAATAATGAGATAATTTCTTTCAATAACAGTAAAAGGGATATTAGAGGAACCATATGCCCCTAGTCTAGGAAAAGGGCTAACCAAATCTTCATTATTTCGGAGAAATATTATTATGAGAATAAAAGGAGCCAACAGAGCTAGGTAACAAATCACATAAATACTGAGGAATTAACCATTATAAATTTAATAAAACAGTACAAGTTTTTTTCCTTTTCTTCTTTCAATAACATTATTGATAAAACCATTAGGCTGAGAAGTGGAGCGACTAAAAAAGAACATCTAGACCGTTTGTGTGTGATTTAATGTTACAAGCCATTTTTAGACCATTCATAAAGAATTCCAAGAACTCTGTTCATCAACAGTTAAATATCGTTGAGATTAGGAGCCGAAAAACTTAAGGATGTATCATCTGCGAAGAGTCTAGCAAAACTGAGTAGATCGTCAGCTATGTCAGTTATGTAAATATAAAAAACAATGGACCTAAAACAGAATTTGGGGTACCCTCGCATTTATTCCTTAGAGATAGAGCCTTGGAGAAGGACAAGTCGGGGACGAGAAGACAAATTATCCTTCAACCATTGTAGAACATTGCTCTTGGTTCCATACATTTCTTATTTATGCATTAAACTTCTATGCCACACTTCATCCAATGCATTTGAGATATCAAAGAATATCAAAAAAAATATTTAAATTTTTATTTGCGTTAGAGCAGATATTGTCATACAACTCAAATAATTGGTTAAAAAAAGTTGAATGACCTTCCATAAAACCAGACTAAAAAAAACAACTTTTGTTCATGAAGGGAGTCATAAATATGTTTATAGAATGCCCTTTCAAAGAACTTACCTACACATTTTAACAAAGATATACGTCTATAGTTAGACGGAAAAGATTAATCACCTTTTTTAATCAAAGGAAAACGTGGGCTAGCTTTCATTGACTTGGTAATATATATACCTCAAAATGTGTAAATGACATTTGAGCGGATATAGCGAACATATTAGATAAAACAAATGATGTCAACACCATAAACTATTCCATTGTCACTATAATGACAAAATAAACTCATCCTAAATATATTTCAAGGTTCATGTTCATTCTAAATCACATTTTATCCGTACTTGGTTAGCTGAATGGCTAGCTAGACAGTAGATTCTTGCCCTTTCGTATAACCGTGCCTCATTTCTCTGGTAGAAAATTACGTGTTTAAATGAATTAGCCATTTTTCAATTTTTTGTTTTGCTTTGATAAATAATTTTTATTAAACATAATATGGTAAGCTTTTGGTTGATACAAACTTTCTTATTTTTACTAACACGGGTTTTACTAAAGATTTCGATTAATTATCTCTAAGAAGAATTTCCTGTATAAATAATGTTATATAACGAATACCTGCTAAATTTTGATGTGTCATATGTGCTCATTTCGGAAAATCATTCCTCATCAGTGACACTAAGGGCAAAAAAGTTTGAGAGATAAAAAACCTTAGCCAAAAAGTTAAAAAATAATAAATCTAAAGTTCCAAAATTATATGAATCTAAATCCAGCTAAGGAATGCTTTGCATAAGGGAACAGACCTTAGTTTTAAATAAAATTCAAAAATTAAGACGGCTAAAAATTTTGCTAAATGTTGCACGAAAAACATGTATAGAGTATTCGCAAATGTTAAAATGTATAAAACAATTACAAACCTTCACAAAACCCTTTTCCAGACAATTGAATAAATAAATACACCTAAATATATTTATCTTTTGAACATTTTTTTCCAATATTTTTTTTCCATTTGGCTGGAAACAACAATATATAAAACAATATAACGTTTATTAAAGGCGAATAAAATCAGCATCGGCAATATCTTTTGAGAAATTGAGACCTTTTAACTTTAACGGATATAAACTCAGTTTTTTATTTCAAATAAATGCAGCATCTCAACTGAAAGTTAATATTTTAGTAAGATAAAAATATATTTCCTAAAAAAAGGCAATAGAATTCTAAGTCAAACAAAAACACATATATTTTGCCAACTGAATACTCAGTGCATAAAAAATCATAATAAATCTGATCAAGAAAAAAAAAAGCTGGAGTTGAAAGATTAGCAAAGATAGTATGGAATTGAATCGCATGACGATAAGCAAGGTGTCAAAGTTGATGAAGGTTTTACTGTAGAAAAGGGAATTAAACTTTCAGTCTTGCAGTTTCAAAAATCTCTTATTTACTCTGTTTTTAAACTGCAACCTTGTTAATAATTCTATGCAACTAATCTTTATTTGGATGTAATTTTTCTTCAAAATCGAATTGGTTTGTCTCTATAGACTGATTTTCTTTAAGTTAATACATCTGTCATGTAAATATATAACAAAAATACTTGTAAATTTTGATGTGCCATATGTAGCACATTTCGGAAAATCATTCCTCTTTGGTGACATTGAAAGCCCGAAAATTTAAAGAGATAAAAATCATAAGCCATAAAATTGAAAATTATTTAACTCAAAGTTCGAAAATATTATTATCTAAATCCAGCTAAGGAATGCTTTGCATGAGGGAACAGACCCAAATTTTTAATAAATTTCAAAAATTTACACGCCAGAGATGTTGCTATATTATATACAATTATAATATAATATAATATAATATATATGATATGATATGATATAATATAATATAATATAATATAATATAATATAATATAATATAATATAATATAATATAATATAATATAATATAATATAATATAATATAATATAATATAATATAATAATATAATTATTGGTTAAAAAAACAAAATGTTAGAGTGTTTGATAGACAACATATTTGTTGTGTATGGCAATATAATTTTTAAACAAACAATCGGTATACAAATGGACACAAACTGTGCACCTTTGCTTGCTGATTTGTTTCTTTATTTATATGAATCAGAATTTTTACAGAACCTTGTCAAACCTGAAGAAAAGACTGTCGATAAATCATTCAACTACACATACAGATATATAGATGACGTTCTATCTCTAAATAATTCAAACTTTGAAGAGTGCGTGAACGCCATCTATCCAAGTAAGCTTGAAATAAAAGACACGACGAAATGTTACATCTGAAGCTATACGACAAAAGTGATCATTCTAATTTTTTTTTTTTTTTTTTTTTTTTTTTTTTTTTTTTTTTTTTTTTTTTTTTTTGTCATCTTTCCGTTTCTTTGCAGTAATATCCCTGCTTCTCCTACATATGGTGTATATGTTTCACAGTTAATAAGTTATGGTAGAGCTTGTACCCACTATGGGGACTTTCTACAACGAAGCAAACTGCTTACAATTAAATTGTTGACGCAAGAATATTTCAAGTCTATGCTAATCAAGGCCCTTAAAAAGTGTTATGGCCGTCATCACAATATTGTTGATAAGTATGGAGTCACTGTATCCAAACTAATACTGGATATATTTGACTTACCACAGTTCTTTGTTCCTTTTGTTCTCAATGTTGACTTGCACGTGTGTAGCTAGCTAGACAGGAGGTGCTTACCCTTCCGGAGCAACCGACCTCACTTCCTTGATGGAAGAACACGTGTGTTACTAAAATTGCCAGCTTTCAATGTTTTTACTTTGTTTTTGGGATTGTGATTTGGACAAGGACTGGTATGTTTGTGTTTTATTTATTATTATGCTTATAATCTAAATTATATTTTTATGTTTATATATAACACAAATACCAGTTAAATTTTGATGTGCCATATGTGCACATTTCGCAAAATTATTCCTAATCAGTGAATCTATGGGTCGGAAAGTTTGATAGATTAAAAAACATACGCCAAACAGTTGAAAATTAATTAATCTAAAGTTCCAAAAATATATGAATTTAAATCCAGCTAAGGAATGCTTTGCATGAGGGAACGGACCTTAGATTTAAATAAATTTTAAAAATTAAGACGACTAAAATTTTGCTAAATGGGATATTTCTGACACCACAAAATACTGCCTACTGAGTTATGGATGAAATATTATTATATTGCCTTTTACCTAACATATGTTTTATCAAGTTGTTAATTAAGGCTTTTTAAATATAATAGCAACATATTCCATAGGAGTTTTTATAGCTTATATTATTAAACATTGTTGTTATATTTCATGATTAAATAATTGCTTATTCATTATTCTAACGACTGTTTATTTGGAATCATTTTAAGAATTTAGTTCAATTTTTTTCCTTCAGTATTGAAATTATTAACAAAATTATATTAGAAATAAAGAAAACATGAACGGCATAAAATTTTGCTGTTTTATGCTTTATTAGAAGGTATCTTATTGTGTTTTTGTATTTAATACGTGCTGTTTACCAATGATGTAATGTTGCTAAGTAATTAAAAGAAGTTGTCATGCATTTGTTTCAGAATAAGACTATCCTATCTAAATGATCATAATTATAGTCATAATTTAGTATAAAATAACAAATTCTTAGCAGGTGCGTGCATTAGGTAGATTTTACAAAGAAATTGTTACATGAAATACAATTATTATCATTGCTTTATTATTAGAAACCTTAATGTCACTTTATTTATTTAAACGTTTGAAATCATATTGCAAATATCTTTCTGATGATTTGAAAAGAGAATGGAATATTAGCTGTAATACATTGGTTTATTTCGGTTGAAAATTGCTGTATCGAAACCTTTTATTCGATAAAAACGTTGGGTTCTTCTTAAGATTTTAATAATGAATTAGTTATATTTCTTGAGAAAGGGAAATGAAATGAGTTCTTAAATAGTGGAAATATAGACATCAAACTATAGATAAAATATAGACATAAAAAGTAGATATCCTTACTGTTTTGGCTGCAATTACTTTTTTTTCAAAAAGGATAATTATTCATTTACTGAAATCGTTTTTAGATATATTTTACGATTTGATAAAATATTTTAAGTATGGAAAATGTAACAATTTGTACAAACATAGATCAATGGGTAACAAAGGATTTATATTATACTGTTTCTGGAGTAATATTCTTCTTAATGTCAGCACTTAATGTACCAGTAATTGTAATTATTGCTTTAGGAATATTTAATGGAAAAGTTGTAAGAAACATGCACATTTTAAGTCTTAGTATCAGTGATTTGGCAGTGGGGATAAGTTATATACCAGTCCCAAATTTACGTTGCTATCATAGATTATCACTGTCTCTTATATGTTTGTCAGCATCTTCAATACATATAGTACTCATATGTTTTGATCGTGTGTGGATTATTTTCTGGAATCGACCAGTGTTTCAGGGACGTCAAGCGAAAATACGTTTTGTAATTATAGTTTTTACTACATGGATACTTGCATTTGTGTCATTCTTTATTCCTATTAGATTGTCAAAGGTCAAAGATATGGACCCGAATTATTGTGCAATTTCTACAGTTTTCCAAATGGATGACGAGTTTATAAGGATAAGTATTGTATTTCATTTTACATCATATATTTTCCTTGTACTTATCTCCTGTACTTGGGCTATTGCTTTGTTAACAATAAGAAGGCGCAGATTAATACTACCCATAGTTCCCCGGCCAGAAATACCTAGTGTTTCGAGACTAACAGACGGCTTGAACGGCAAAACGTCAAGCTTTTCACTGCAAAAAGGCCATGTTCAGTTTCATAACAGTGATACAGTTGCTGAAGATCAAAATGGAGATAAACAAAGGAATAATACGTATAATAAAAAAAATGCGAACAAGTGTCCACTGGCAGGCAGTTCGGACAATTTCTATTATCGCTGTAATCTATATTATCTGCACGCTGCCAATTTTGTGTGTTGTTTACTCTGATTTGTTGCTATCGTCAGCTATGAACCTAAATGCTCGGCGCGTGGTGTCGTTAGTATCTGGATTTAATTCTATATGTATTCCTATTATATATGCCTTTATGATTCAGGAAATCAAAAAAAATATATCGTTTTGCAAAGATATTATCAAAGGACTTTTCTGTTAAGTCAGTTAAAACATATTTTGTATTGCAGTGTTACAAGTTTATAAATCTACCATTTTCGTCTATGGAATCTTTAAGAAACGATTTTCCTCTATCTTTATTATGCTTTTAAAAAAACTTTTAAAGAAAACTATATGTTTGAAAGATGCATATAATGAGGGACTTAATGTTTTACTCCTGGTTTTCCATTTATAAGCAATTTCACTGCAAATTGAATTGCTACCTCCTTTTTAATCCCTTGGAATAACATCTAACCGTATTCGTTCCATTGTGCAAATCTCATGAAAATTTTATCTACAGGAACGTTTGTAACAGTGTATAACATTTTATACTTGAAATACCAGAATATGGAATTTAGATGATTTTGAATAAATGGCCGTTCTATAGAATTATTTTAGTCTAGTGAAAGAAGTAGAAACTTTGATTATATCATTGTCATTTTGAATTTGATAAAGTTATCACTGTGAATTTATATATAAAAAATAGTCAATTGCATTTCTGCAATTTTAATTTGAATAACAATGTTTGCATGAAAAATCAAAAGCAGAAACAAAAGTTGGTGGACTGTTATTGATCACGCTTTATGATCAGGTGATGCGAATGAAACACTTTATCAAGTTTTTTAATATACAAAATGTTTTTATAAAAAAGATAAAGTTGTAGTGCTTCCACTTTTTAAATATATAACAAATACCTGCTAAATTTTGATGTGCCATATGTGCACATTTCGGAAAATATAGATTAAAAAAATAAATAAAATAATAGATAATGAAAAGGGCGATTACTCTATTTTCAGCCGTTTGTAATAACTGTAGACTCTTTTCTTTTTATCTTTTCTTGTACATGTATATGTAATTAAATATTATGTAGTGATTAATTTGAAAACTTATGAATTTACGTTCAAGATTAAATTAGATTATTATTACATGAAATATTGGTTATTTTTTTAATTATAAAATCTTTAATACTAGAAAAATAAAACAGACGCTTTAAGTGTTTCAAACTACAAACTAGAATGACATAGAAGCGTAGTAATTGGCTTAATAGTACATAGTATCTACAAATTACGTAATTCCATTTTAGACCAGGCATTATGTGACTTACAATGTTAAACAGTATACTTTACTTATTTTCACAAGGCTTTCATAACTATCACTGATACAAAAATACTATATCAGGATAATTTAATAACTTTTACAGTTAAACTTCGATGTTCGAACTCGAATATCTTGTATACCATGGAAAACTCGAAGTCATTTTCCGATTCTTACCAGTTTCTTCTGCGTATTATACCCAGAAAAACATGTTTAAGATGACTTCCACAAAGCTTTAAAAATATTCTATTTCCTTACCGTCGCGAAATTATTTAACTCCACGTCGAATATATAGAGTGTAGCTATTTAGATCATACGCGCTTACCCTGATAGAGAGCCAGATCTCACTTCCATGGTTAAAGCTCACGTGTTGAACTACACTAGCTAGTTTTTTAATGTTTTGAACCTTGACTAGAATACTTGTAATTGTTTTTTACTTTGCTTTTTTGATTGTGATTTATACATCGACTTGTATGTTTGTGTTTGATTTTTAGTTTGCCTTTTGGGATTGTGATTTGTACATGGACTTGTATGTTTGTGTTTGATTTGTTTTTGGGATTGTGATTTGTACATGGACTTGTATGTTTGTGTTTGATTTGTTTTTGGGATTGTGATTTGGACATGGACCGGTATGTTTATGTTTGATTTTTACTTTGCTGTTTGGATTGTGATTCGGACATGGACTGGTATTTTTATGTTTGATTTTTGCTTTGCTTTTGGGATTGTGATTTGGACATGGATTGGTATGTTTATATTTGATTTTTGCTTTGCTTTTTGGATTGTGATTTGGACATGGACTGGTATGTTTAGTGTTTGATTTTTGCTTTGCTTTTGGGATTGTGATTTGGACATGGACTGGTATGTTTATGTTTGATGTTTACTTTGCTGTTTGGATTGTGATTTGGACAGTGAACAGGTATGTTTCTGTTTGATTTTAGTTTTGCCTTTTGGATTGTGATTTGGACATGGTCTGGAATGTTTGTGTTTGATTTTTACTTTGTTGTTATAATTGAGGTAGGACAAGGACTGGTATGTTTGTGTTTGATTTTTTCTTTTGTTTTTGGGATTGTAATTGTTCATGGACTGGATTTTTTTGTGTTTGATTTTTCCTTTGCTTTTGTGATCGTGATTTGGACATGGACTGGTATGATTGTGTTGATTTTTACTCTGTTTTTTTGGATTGTGATTTGGACATGGACTGGTATGTTTGTGTTTGATTTTTACTTTGCATTTCGGATTGTGATTTGGCCATGGACTGGTATGTTTGTGTCTAAGTACTACTTCAGGAGCAGAATCTTAATTACTTATTTATATAATTTTGAAACTTTAGATTCATTATTTTCAACTGTTTGGCTTATATTTTTTATGTATCAAACTTTTCAGGTCGTAGTGTCACCTGATGAGAAATGAATTTCCGAAATGTGCACATCTGGCACATCAAAATTTAACTGGTATTTGTGTATATTTACTGTATTTAAACTTTAACTGAGAGCACAAAAAATATTCAAAATCTCAAAACTTTACTTTTTATCTAATAATGATGGTTGTAGAAAGGTTTCGGACGTTTGAGCATACTTGTAATTGCCCTGAATACTGAAGTTTGATAATCTGTCTTTTTTCTGTCATACGACAGTCGATTTCTCCACTAAATAGTTATTGGTATTGAATTTTCGATTAAAAGACATTTTAGATTTAAGATTCAATATAAAATAGCATATTTCTGTGAGGAAAAAGAAAAACGAAACGCAAAATAAGGATGCGGGTTAAAAGAGAATTATTCTGTGTCAATGTTATATCTATAAGAATTCTGTAACAATATGACATACATGTGAAAACTTTTGTTTCATACGTATCACTAGTTATATTGAAGACTGATGAATCTTGTGTTAAGATACCAATACAATTAAACAGTAAAATACCACTTTATAAAGCATATTGTATGAATATCCACCTTTATATTAATTTAATAGTAGAAATTCTGGGATTTTTCTTTCTTTTTTACATAAATAGAAAGTTGGTTTTTGGATTTCAAATCTGTAAAATATTATTTGACAACTGAAAAATTGAAGTCATCAAGTTTGTGATATAACTTTAAAGCCTTTCATGGTTGTGAAGTTGTGAGTATATATTTGATGTGGAGTATATATATATATATATGTATATTTTAGTCATTTTAAACATGTCTCTCTGGGGGTCATACGTAAAAGAAATTGGTCGGGATCGAAAATATATAAAAATTTATTTCGCTATGTCACTGTATTATCCTACAGCTGTAGGTATTACAGTGACAGAGCGAAATATTTTTTAAATAAATAATATTTCAGAATCATAAATGGACAAAATTGATAAATATTGATCAAACAGATCCATGTCATCATACTTAAAGATACTTAAAAGTGTTTTTTAATTTAAAGACTATAAATTATAATAAAATTGCCATAAGGCAATATTTAATGGAACTAGAAAATTAGAATTTGTAATTCAAATATAAATAATGTTTATTCAAAGTCGAAATTTACAAAACAGAAAAATAAACTCTGAATGAGCTTTTAACATCGACAATTATTATTATTATTACTATTATTATAATTATCATTATTATAAATGATTAAAACATTGGCAAATATTTAACGCATATTTATCTATATCTTAGGACCATCCACAAAGAATCATAAAATTAATATTTCGATTTATGCAAATGTTTAAAGTTATTATGGCGGATTTATAAACAAGTTTTTGCTGTTTCCGGATAACCGTTTATAACTTATTTAAAGCAGCAATGTGCGTCTGTGTGTGTGACAGTAACTCGCATAAATAGACTGCACTCTTTGATCATTTACCTATGGTGATGGCTTGATTTACAAATGATAATATTTATATTGGCTTTTATTTAGTTATATAAGTGTTTTGGCAAATCTAGTTGCAAATATATAACAAAATACCTGCTAAATTTTAGTGTGTCGTATGTGCACAATTCGGAAAATCACCCCCCCCCCACCAGCGACACTAGGAACAAAAAGTTTGATAAATAATAAACATAAGCCAAAAAACATAAGTTGAAAATTAATTAATCCAAAGTTTCATATTTACATGTATCCAAATTCAGCTAAGGAATGATTTGCATGAAGGAAAAATCTTTAGTTTTAAATCAATTTCAGAATTAGGACGGCTGAAAATTTTGCTAAATGGTATATTTTCTGACAGAAACAAGTGCTGCCTACTTAGTTATGGATACCCTCGGGGAGAATAACTCCACCAGCAGCGGTACCCGCTCAGGGGTAGTAAATATAAAACAAAATACCTGCTAAATTTTGCTGTGCCATACTTGCACATTGGGGAAAATCAGCCCCCCCCCCCACCAGCGACACTAGGGGCCAAAAAGTTTGATAAATAATAAACATAAGCCAAAAAGTTGAAAATTAATAAATCCAAAGTTCCAAATCAATATGTATCCAAATTCAGCTAAGAAATGATTTGCATGAAGGAACAATCCTAAGTTTTAAATAAATTTCAAAATGAGTACGGCTGAATATTTTGCTAAATGGTATATTTTCTGACAGCACAAAGTACTGCCTACTGAGTTATGGATACCCTCGGGGAGTTTTACTCCACCAGAAGCGGTACCCGCTTAGGGGTAGTAAATAGGAAATTTTTATAGGAAATCGACCATTAAACCTATCTATCTAGATTGTCTAGTTACTGGAAGAGTCTGTAAGTTATAATTATTTTCCTTAACTGTTCAAACAATAGTTAGAAACTTCCGTGTGCCTCTATAATAAATTATTTTGTTAGTTATCCAATAAAGAAAGAAAAAGCCTCTGGAAAAATAAATTGGGTAGTACGTGCAACAAAAATATTGATAAAAATCCCTATCATCTGCAGTTTAATTGGAGATGTTCATCCAGTCAGTTGCATTTAATTGTTTATAAACCATCTTCACAAAACGTGATTAGACACCCCCTAGCAATGTAGTTGAAACGATTATATAATGGATACAATTTAATCAAATTATCTGTTTTTAAATGTATTAAGAAAAATAGAATAAAAACAGCATATAAATTTTTTTTTTTTAAAAATCAATGCAAATTTTAATACAAAATGCATGACAATTTATGTCTAAATCACCCATTTTAAATAAATGTTTTTGAACGTAGGCGTTTAAGTGTCTTTTGGTAGAAAAATATCATCCAATTAAGACTTCACTAAATTGTTTGACTTTTTATTTTATGAACAAAACGGGGGAAAAAGGACATAATCTGATGTCAATCCACAATCGTTGTTAGACTTCTTGTCAATCACAGGATGAAATTAAGAATTTTATAACATCACATAAAGCAAACCCATAGGATTCCGGAAATTTTCTTTATAGAAAAACCATGAAACACTATAACTTCAAATCCTTTTAAAATCCTTTATTATTATTACAAAACTGATTTTCTTTTTAAGATGAATATCTTAATGCAGATGTGTTTCTCTGTTCACGTTCGATAAATGTCAATATAATGTATTCTTCAACGTTTGTACATTTAAGAATTGACTTAGTTTTTTGTGTCGTTTATGAGGTGATAAACGACAGTGAAGCACGCGAAAATTGCATAATTCTGCGAAGCAGATTATACAAAAAAGCCGGACAATCATCCATACTGAGGTAGCAACTATGATAATTAAAATAACAATTAAGAAAACTGAAACAAATTTACTCAAAAGAACGCTATTATCATTGAAGAATGAAAATGCGTCACAAGTTAGTGCTGAAAATAATTGCTTCTGAAGCACGAACTCTTTTCCGTCGTCTGTGGAATTACAATGGACATTAGGTTTGATGTTATCCATTTAATATGTTGTTCACCGATGTTGATGCAAAAATCCAGTCACAGGAAAACATTAAATCGTTATAATCAGGATCATCCAAGTCCAAAAAATCTAAATCTTTGAACGGATCACCAAATTCAAAAGTCCCATAATCATTTTCAGATTCTAACGCCTGAATCATAATATTTTCTTCCATTGTCTCCGTCTCCTTAAGCCTTAGCGCCGTCTGAATGGACAAGCAGACGTCTGATCGCGACCACAGCATATATTTTAATTTTAGTATTAATTTTAATTAACATTAATTTTTTTATAAGTAATTCTGAAATGAGTCCTACGGTTTGTTTATTTTACCTGTGAAAAGACATTTTTGCAGTATGTAAACATCGCGTTCTCGCGATATAAACAGAGACATGTGCAGGGACACGTGTACTAATGTAAAAATAGAAAGGTCAAACACCATCTTTTTTTCTGCCATATGTATTCCTACGCTGTGTATGTTTGACGTCACGTTTCGCATTTCTGCTCGTTCTGTACTGTCTTTACGGGCAAATGAACGTCGAAATTGCTACAATGTTAACATAGAACAAAGTAGTTGCAATTGTAAATATATTAAATTGACCGGTGACTTTTTAGCTCATGGCTACTGTTGTATAGCGCACCGTGTGTGTGTGTGTGTGTGTGTGTGTGTGTGTGTGTGTGTGTGTGTGTGTGCCATTAACACCTATTTTTCACTTTTCCTCTCACCCTACTGTATAGTTTTTTAACAAAAGTTGTTCAAAAGTATATATGGGCTGGCATATCAAGATTTGTTCATGGCGTTGCCATGGCTACGAAAACGAGGTTAAGGTGACCTAGTGGTGGAGAATCCTGAAAAAAATCTTCATCTCAAATTCGTTGATGAGAAAAAAATCTGAAAACTATAGCTAGTTCATTACGTAAAATTAAGCCGAAAAGTATAAAATTAAAATTCAATTAAAATCTACATTAAAATATGACAATAAATGGCTTAAAAACAAGTAAAAACACATTAGTCAAATAAAAATAACGTAACTGTAAACGCAAAAATTTGACCAATATTCGACCAAGTTTCACAAAATGAACTTATCAAAATCAGTTCCTCCCAGAGGGACCTCTGATTAAAAACGACAGACACTGTGTATTATAGGAAAACAATAAACATTTGTGTGGGTAGGGAAATTAATAGAAAAATATTAATATTTCGATATATATATATATTTAAACTGTGATGGAAGAAATAACATGTACTTAAATCAATTGTAATTCTTATTTTAATAAATCTTTTTGTCTTTAATTATTAATGACGTCATCAGTAAATTTCATTTAGATGAGACTAAACTTTTCTTTTTAAAAAAACGCCTTACAGCAATTTAATTAGTAACGTATGTGATGTAACTTTTAAACGACTTTCTTAAGTTTTAAGTATTAATAAACTGCTATTTGGAGATACAACATCATCTTTTGATCAAAACAAACAAAATAATTTAATAAATTAAAACCTCCAAAACAAGCACCTGCAATGAAAAAAATCACATTCCCTGGTCCATTCCATGGTCCATTCCCTGGTCCCTTCTCTTTGACTCCATGTTACTTTGATGTTTAAGAGAAAGAAAAAAGAAACGTGGACATGTGTTCTGAAACACCTTTTGCTTCTAAAAATATATTCGACAAATAGAAATTATAACAAAAAGTATCAAAGATAAAAAGTCTCATTTTATTTCATTTAAATTTTGTATCCATAATTTCTTTACAGCAAACGTTTACAACGAATTCAAAAATTCAAACTTCCGGCTGTTACTTCACACATAATTTGCACAGATACAGTTTTAACCGATCTCTAAGTCTTGTAAGAGGATGTCTAATTTCTGAAATCCTAAAAGCGTAAATTACAGGATTAAGCAGTGCGTTCAAACTCGGAAATAGCATAACTCCTCTTCGAAGTATCAAAGGTATATCGAA
Organism: Tegillarca granosa; assembly: GCA_029721355.1. Taxonomy (NCBI): domain Eukaryota; kingdom Metazoa; phylum Mollusca; class Bivalvia; order Arcoida; family Arcidae; genus Tegillarca; species Tegillarca granosa. The sequence goes on along the minus strand of CM056608.1, from coordinate 36,781,024 downwards.
TTTATTAATCCAACCAATTAAAAACGATAAAATTATAAATGGAAAATGACAAACTACAGTCACCATGACAATAATGATTATTGTTCTTGCAGCTCTTACCTGAACTGACAAACGTACATTTGTCACCTGTCTAGGATGTTGACGAAATTCACGTTGAGCAATGTTTCTACGCTTTTCTACATTCCTGGAAACACTACCTATTTCCGTTTCCGGTTGGATTAAATTCCGACTGGTACGGATAAGCCGAACAATCATCCATACTGAAGTAGCAACTATAATAATTAAAATTACAATAAAGAAAACTGAAACAAATTTACTCACAAGAACGCCATTATCATTGAAAAATGAAAATGCGTCACAAGTCTTTCTAGTGTTATTTGGATTGACTTCAGAAAAACTGACCGGTAATATGACAGCAATGAAAGATGTAATCCATGTACTTATAATAATAATCCAAAATCGAAGCTTAGCTTTGGTGTTTTGTTTGACGGGTTTTTGTCTCGTGATAACCCATGCACGATCAAGACAAATAAACATTGTATGCATCGTTGATGACGTCATACATAGTAGGAACAGAAATATCTTCTGTAAACATAAATCCCAACTCATTGGCATGTATGATATCCCAACAGCAAAATCACTAACGCTTAAACTAAGAATATGAATATTCCGGAACTGTTTCTTTCTATATATTCTGATAAAAATAATTAAAATCACAGGCAAATTAAGCAGCATTACACAGGCTCCGGTCAGTGCTGAAAATAATTGCTTCTGAACCACAAACTCATTTCCGTCGTCTGTGGAATTAAAATGGACATTTGATTTGGTGTTATCCATCTGAACGAAAACAAATTCAAGTCGACCTGTTGTGTTAAACACCAAGAAACGTAATTGATTTCCGAGATTTTTGTACTTTTTATTTTTTTAACATGAATAAGTCATATATAATAACCTTATCTGAAGAGCCAAATCAGATTGGAAGCCGAAGATCAGATATGTGTTAAGATAAATTACAGATTCCGTCGATTGATTATAACAGACTTTAGATTGACATGTTGTTATACGTTTATTCACATTTAAATTATGTTCATTTTTCGTGACTTGAAAATGTTCACGAAATATCGATAATATTTTAATTATTTCCGAAGCAATCATGCTACAATAATGGATGCATCAAGGTAAGTAAGTGCGTAAACTTTATCACTTAATCTCTGTTTAGTTTAGTCACTTTCAGGAATAACTACTTTTTTCACATATATCACCATGACAACTACAAATCTAAGACTTTTTTTACAAAGTTTTTAAAGATGTGATTTCACTTTTCTTAGGGCCGTTGATGCTGAATTATCTTAGGCGGACTATAACCCTGTAATCGCGTTCACTTGCTTCTAGCCGCGTATAAAAGTTGGTCAGTTCGCTTGCCAAATGTCGTTGGTTTCGTTTTTCGGATACTGTGGTTTCCCCTAGGAATCCTACTTACTAGTAATCAAATTAAGCACTTTTTGCTTTCTTTCTACAATCATTGACAAACTATTTCAAGCTGTATAAAATTTATCCATTTTTAAAAACAAAAATTCTCTAAAATAATTCATTAATTTAACGATCTGTGCAAATCATTTTCTTACTTTCACTATTATTAGTCCAAAATAAATGGAAATCCTAAAAGGTTGGGGCATCTCGATAATATGTTAATTATCAGATTGGAGCATACACGGAAGTCCAGCATGTAAGTAACATCGGTGTCGACAGAGAGAAACGTATTCGTGCAATAACGACGACAGATTTAAAGCTGCATTATGTTTTCCAAGAAAAAAAATTAAAAATATCTATTCATATCTGTATGAAACCTGTTATACTCATTTCTCAAACGTAAAAACTTGTTCCTTTCCGTCTTGAAACCAGTATGCATCTTATTTTGTTTTAGCGGCAGTTAAAGCTGCATTAAAGTTTTCAAAGAAAAAATTGAAACGGTGCTAATCTAATTAATGATGTTCCTAATCAACAATGTCACATTTGGTTCAACGATAAAACCTCAAATAAATACAGAAATAACAATAATTTCCCAGCGAGATGTAGCATGTGGGATCTAATATTAGAACATGGTTACGTCATGAAAAACCGGGTCATTTAAACACAACTAACAGAACGATGAAATACGATAAATTAAACACAGAACTTCATTGAATTTGTCACATGTGCTTAGTAAGGGATACATAACGCCATTGAGAATACATTTGGATATTAATGACAGACAATTAATACAATTTGTCAGGTTTCATTTTCGATTTATTGGAGTTTCCGTACATCCGTGCGCATGCTCCCGGCTCATAATTTTATCATCGGTAAACATTGACCAACCGGTTACAGGATTTCGTTTATTTACAGCTAAAAGGAATGAAATTTTAGAAAATGAATCCCACGGATCGTGATTAGAAGTTATCTATTTTAAAAAAATATATTTTTAGAAAACCAAAAAAAAATCAGAAAATTGAAAAACTTAATGCAGCTTTAAAAGAAAAGAACAAGTACCAAATGAGACAAACTGAACCCAAGGATTCGAATCGGCCAGGCTCAGATGAAAACATGGCTGCAAATAAAACAGCAGTTTGGTTTGGATATGCATAGCAAAGTGACCGCATTGCTCTTCAACATATAGGTAGGTCATCGATATAAGCTTCTAACCAGAAACATAGATTATTGTGGAGAAAAAACATGATCTCTTTTATTTGACGAAACATGTAAAAAATCTAATATCAATTTTGATGGAAAATAATTTTTTTTGTGTTACAGCATGTTTTAAAAATATCTTTCAAAACACTAAATTATTACTCTGTTGGTAAAAAAGAAAAGCCATTCTTTTATCAAAAGCTTGGTGGTTTAACGGGAACATTGTTGCCTACCAAGCAATTCAATAACTGACGTTCTTTAAAATTGACTTTCAGAAATAACTCTTAAATAAATAATCGTGAGGAACATACAATGCATTTAGATTTAGGTTAACTTTCGGAATTAATAACAAAACAAAAGAAAACCGCCGTGTAGTATGAGAAATATCATAGCATCAAGACGAGGCGTTAATTATTAATTATTGGTTAATTATTACCAAAATTGGTAATAAAGAATATCTTATCTTGTATCTTTTAACCTCTTTATAAAGGTCACCTGTCCATTCATCATGTTATAATTTACTTCACTGAATTAATGGCAGTATCTGCAACAACGACTATTAGTGTCTTCAGTACCATTGATATATTTTATTATTTATTAATTTATTGCCATTGTAACAGGAAAGGGAAAAAAATGCATTAGCCAAACGGGAACTCTAACTCGGGTCCTTCCCAATACTGGCAGGGATGTTCTACCGACTGAACTACCCGGCCACCTATCAAGCCCGGTCCGCTACATTCCTCCTTTCCTTTTTGTCGATTCAACCACTTAGAATCGAGACCACCAGGTTACACCCTGGGACCAACCTGTTAGTCGTCCAATTCCCTGGATCAGTCCCTAAATGTAACAGGAAAGGGGAACAAATGCAGCGGCCAAACCGGGACTCGAACCTTCCCAATATTACCGACTGAGCTACCCGGTCACCTATCAAGCCCGGCCCGCTACACCATAAACTGAGTCTATCGACTGGAAAGATTAATTGACCTACTCAAAATGAATTTCATACAAGGTATAAAAGGACATCCACATTCCTTAATTTGCTCCAAATATACATTTAGAAGTTTTATTTGAGAGGCAGCATCGGGGCAGAGATGGAGGGGCTTGAACAATGAAAACACCGGACCAAAAATTTGCCGTCAATATCCTATTTAACAGATTAAGTAAATATTACACAAAACCTCTCAAACAATCATATAGTCACATAGAAAATAGCTTACTTACTATACTGGCGTACTATGTACTAGCCTAAATGCGGCCTTTTCGAATACTTCCAGTCAAACTAACCGATAAATGCTGGGGATTTTTTTCCACGGGAGAATTTATTGTAGCGTTCGACGCGCCCTTTGTTGTCATAAAGAAGCACTTAATTCATTTGTTAACATAATTGGAATGCGAGTTACAACCACGAAAAATAACGATACCCGTAGGTGACATGAACGAATACAACTGTGACTTGAAACTTGTATTTAAGATCATAAACAAATAACGATATGAGTTCGTGAAATGAACTAATAAATGTTAACAGTAAGATTATTTAGAATGCAATTTAGACACATATAATTATAAACATGGACAAATGGAATTGTCATGATGCGATATAGACGAATTAATAATACTTGATAGCATCAACATACAAGAAGTTAGATGAATTAGCATCTCACCTTCATACATAGAATTATGACCCTTTTTACCCTCCATAGACATCAACCGCAGTAAAATCTCTGTCTTACGGTCTGAGTTAAGATATCACGTGATCTAGGTAACGATAACGTAATGTAATCAATCGCGCCGGTACACGTGCTTTTGTTTACAAAACAAAAATGATCGACTCCGATGATTTCGGCGATTCCGTATTGCCAAATTTTGTCATAGAAACGGATATTGGATCAATATAAATCTGTTATTTTTTTGAAACAATAAAATTATTATATCAATGGAATCAAGTGTTTTCTTGATAGAACTATTTTTTTGGCGTAACGACATCGGTATACATTAATGATTTAGTGATGCGTCTGTAACTAAAATAAACTTTGATTGGAGCAGTGGGGATTTATATCAATTAAACTGATTTTATAGTATATTTTATTTATTTTGCATTAGAATGGAGATAGTAACTGTTTTGTATTTGAAGAGTTCCGACCGTAAAACGTGGATTTTACTGTCGCAAGTTGAGGTATTTGCGACAGTAAAATCCACGTTTTACGGTCGGAACTCTTCAAATGCAAAACATTTATCTCCTAATTTTAACAATAAACTACATTTATCATTTTGTTATTTAAAGGATATTTTTCTGTCTGAAAACACAGTTTTAAAGAATTTTTTTTAAGATTTCATATTTGGCTTACACTGCAGAATACTTTGTGTATATAAACAGTACTTGGTACAAATTATGAGAAAGTTCATAATTGGGATTTCTTTTATCATACCCAGCAAAACATTCTGCCTTGAAAATTCTTGTATCGTATACCCATTAGCATTTATAACATTTGTAAACAAGACCAGAGATATTTTACTGAATCATAATAATAAAAGAATAATAAGAAAAGTGTTTTTATAACTCAAAATGCATTACCAACAATAGTTTCGGTTTAAGGGAGTTAACTCGTACTGACACTAGTCACTTGTGTCCCCTCGAGTCTTTCATACAGTACTTATCACGTAGTCAAGTGTTGGTCTATATTCCTTGGTCGATTTTCAGGAAATTTTCATTGTTGGACGCAAAATTATTTATTCTTTGATATTAATTGATTTTATTTTGTTTCTTCGATAAAACATCTACGGTGGCACAGAGGTGACATGAAATATATTTTTCATATTACGTGCGCACGTATAACTCTTTACGTGCGCACGTATTAACCTATTACGTGCGCACGTATTACCTTTTACGTGCGCACGTAGTAACCAATACGTGCGCACGTATTACCTATAAGTAATACGTACGCACGTAATAGGTTAACCAATACGTGCGCACGTATTACCTATTAGTAATACGTGCACACGTAAAAGTTAATACGTGCGCACGTAATAGGTAATACGTGCGCACGTAATAGGAAAAATATATTTCATGTCACCTCTGTGCCACCATAAACATCCGTAAAATATCCGTCATATTTAAGAATCATTTTATAGTAAATCAACCATTCTCAAATTGTGATTAACGAAAAAAAACTTCAAATTATTAGACTATATTATATCAAAAATTATTAGATTATAATATAATGTATATAGTTGGTTTTTTTTAATTGAATCCATATAATTAAAAAAAGCACTTAACTCCTGGTTTGTCCCTAATTGATAATCACGGTTACCTGTGGAGTATCAGATTGTATCGTAAGGTAACCCCCGTATGCAGTGATTAAAGGCACAGTTAATTGGATTATGTAACTGATGGACAGGTCTGAGGTGTCCAGTTAAGGATATGGAGACTGATCTGTTCGTCCAGGCATGAAAAATTACAAGGGGATATTTAACTTACTCATTACATCAGAAGATTTATGTACCAGTTTAAAATATTTTGGTTTTTTCGTACTAAGATGTATAAATCCTGAATAAATGAATGAATGAATGAATATTTATGGATGAAAAATATACATTAGTGTAAAAAAATTGATGAAATTTTGATGCATGTATTAAAAGCGATATCTTATATTTTAGATTATCAATAACTAATGGATTTGACCTAGAGAGGGGCACTCATTGAAAAAATAAATCATGAAAATTGTTTTAGATTATCATTAAACGGACTCTTTTTCCGAGATTTCATAAAATTACAATTAATGGATATAAGAACATTACTTCTTTTAACGACATTAAAAACGTTTTAAATGTCGCTGCTTTTTTTTTTTTTTTTTTTTTTTTTTTTTTTTTTTTTTTTTTTTGTAAAGATCTCTGGTGTTGTTTCGTGTTATTTAAATCTATAGCTTTTATACCCGAATTTACGAATTTACATCCCGTGACGGATCACGGAATTTTGGACAGGCGAAGGGAAGTAACTCTAAAGTTTTTAACGCACGAAGATAGGACAACCACGGAGGAACAAGCGAGAATAGACAATTAAGTGACGATGTAAATAATAGTGACTCTCTCAGTGGAAGAACAGATCTACCTATAAACAGTAAGTGTAAATTACTTCATTAAATGTGTGTGGAATTCTTAGACGCTTAAATTATCCTGAATTTAAAAACTTAATAACTCAGTATGATATTTTGTGTTTTACTGAAACAAAAACTGACAATTGTGACACTATTGAACTTGATGGTTATGAGTTTAAATCCAAGAACAGGAGAAAATTATCAGCCACCCGTTCAGGTGGTATTATCTTGAGTTTTAAAGATTATTTAGCTGACTATATTACTCCAATAGAAACTGATTGTGATTATGTGTATTGGTTTATCTTGAAGGGTAGTTTATTTAATTTTGAAAATGACTTATTATATGGGATTGTGTATATACCGTCGGAAGGCTCAGACTATAGTTCACCTGATGCATTGAGTGAAATTGAATCTGAATACATTGATTTATCTAGTAAATATAAACATGTATGTTTAACTGGTGATTTTAATAGTAGAGTGTCTAATCATTATGATTTTATACAAGATGTGGAATTGTCAGATATTGAAATTGATATTTTTGTTGAAATTAATGAAATTTCTATGGTAGATCAGCTTAACTTGTTAAATCTGTCTTAAGAAAGAGTAAACAAAGATACTAAAAGGAATGGTTACGGGAATTACCTGTTAAACTTTTGTAAATATAATAATTTGGTTATATCTAATGGACGTGTTGGTTAAGATAAATTTAATGGTAATTTTACTACTAATAGATCAAGTGTTGTTGATTATTTTATTGGTTCTATACATTTTCTTAATATTGTACAAAACTTTCATATTTTGGAATTCAGTAAACTTTTTTCTGATATTCATTGCCCATTGGCATGTGAACTTATTTTTAATAATTATGTTAGACATGATAATGTTACTGATTTTGTATCAGATCCTATTATTAAGCCATGGGATATTGATAAGTCAAATGATTTTTGTAAAAGTTTTGATATTGTTAAAATTGCTAATACTATTGATATTCTAAATAGAAATTGTAATGATGTAGATGCTAATTTTATTAATGAACAGTTTACCAATGTAGCTGATGTTATTATTGATGCAGCTAAAAAAACATTTAGTACTTTTTTACCCAAAAATTCAAATTGTGATTCAAATGTTAGTAATTGTAAAGAGTGGTTAAATGGTGATTGTTATAAAGCCAGAAAAAAAAATATAGAAGGTCTCAAAGGTTGTATAAAAAATATAGATCTAGTATTTTTAAAACAGGAAATGTGTAATGAAGAAAAATATTATAAAAAAGTGTTAAATAAAAGTTACAGAAATCATAGAATATTATTACAAAGAAAACTAAAGAAACTGAGAACTTCAAATCCAAAAGTGTATTGGAAATTGTTGAATAAATCTAATAAGTCTAAATTTGGTGGTGTTAATATTCAAGAATTTTATCATTTTTCTAAATATATTAATGTTGAGAGTAATGAAACTGTTGTAACAGATAATTATGCATATGTACATAATGACAGTAATACTATAAATGATGTTATTACAAATGAGGAGATTTTGTCATGTGTAAAATCATTGAAAAGTAATAAATTTCCAGGTATAGACAATGTTTTAAATGAGTATATAATATATTCAATTGATTTTATGTTACCTATTTATAACAAATTGTTTAATTTGATTTTTGATACAGGTATTGTACCTGATGCTTGGACAATTGGCAATATTATTCCTATTTATAAAAATAAAGGTAGCAAAAATGATGTCAAAAATTATAGACCAATTACTTTACTGCGTTGTATCAGTAAACTATTTACCTCTATATTATGTAAAAGATTAAATACATTTGCTGATGAGTTTTCTATATTGAGTGAAAATCAGTCTGGTTTTAGACATACACATTCTACTCTTGATAATATATTTGTACTTTATAATTTAATCGATATACTTTTTTATGAAACGCAAGAAGTTATTTTGTGCATTTATTGATTTTCAGTCAGCCTTTGATAAAGTATGGAGAAATGGTTTATGGCAAAAGTTGTTTAAATATAATATTACTGGTAAATGTTTGAGATATATTGTCAATATGTATAATACTACTAAGCCTAGAATTAAATTAAATTGTGGTTATTCAGGTATAATACTACTAAGCCTAGAATTAAATTAAATTGTGGTTATTCAGATTTTTTGTATGTAACACTGGTGTTAGACAAGGGGAGAATTTATCTCCTTTTTTATTTGCTATTTATTTAAATGACTTGGAAGAATTTTGTATTGAAAATGACATCAGTGGTCTTACAACTGTTTCTGGTGAATTAGAAAGTATATTTGATGTTTATCTTAGATTGTTTTTATTACTTACGCTGATGATACTGTTCTAATGGCTGAAACTAAAGAAGATCTACAATGTCAGTTGGACTGTTTTTCAAATTATTGTAAACTGTGGAAGTTGAATGTAAATGTTTCTAAAACAAAAATTGTTATTTTTTCAAAAGGTAGACTTCCACAGAATTTGAATTTTACAATAAATGGTTCAGTTTTAGAAATTTTTAAAGATTTTAAATATTTGGGTATATTTTTCAGTAAGTCTGGTTCTTTTATTTATGCAAAGAAGTATTTAGCAGAAATGTACTGTGTTATTAAGAAAGCACGTTTGTTTAATTTATCAATTGACTGCCAACTTGATTTGTTTGATAAAACAGTTATGCCTATTTTATTATATGGATGTGAGATATGGGGATTTGAAAATTGTGATGTGTTAGAAAAAGTACATTTGAAATTTTGTAAAATTATTCTACATCTTAAAAAATCAACTCCATAGTCAATTTCATAGTGTATGGTGAAATGGCAAGATACCCCCTTATTATATATATCAAAGCAAGAATTGTGAGTTTTTGGTCAAATATTATAACGGGAAAAGAAACTAAATATGCTTATCTTGTTTATGGACTTTTATATTCATATTATTTTCAAGGTATAAATTCAAAATGGTTATGTAATTTAAAATCTATTTTTGAAGAATGTGGTTTATGCAATATCTAAGACTTTTTATAGTAAAACATGGTTAGTGAAATGTGTTAAACAAAGATTATTTGATCAGTTTTTACAAAAATGGAATAGTGATATTAATAATTCTTCAAAAGGTATATCTTATAGATTGTTTATTAATAATTTTGATATTCAATATTATTTGTTATCTACAATTTCTACAAAAAACAAAATTTTATTGAGTAAATTTAGGACCAGTAATCATAGATTACCCATTGAAACAGGTAGATGGTCCAATATTCCAAAATCAGAAAGAATATGTAATTTGTGTCTTGATGAACTTGGGGATGAATTTCATTATATAATGATTTGTAAAAATTTTGTTGAAGAAAGAAAGAAATATATACCTCTGTTCTATAGAAAAAATCCAAATGTGATAAAATACAATTCATTATTTTCTACAAAAAAATTGTCATTGTTATATAACATATGCAAATTTATAAGTGTCATTTTTGAGAGAGTCAATCCTCCAGGTTAGCATTTATATTATGTATATTGTACAATATTTATGAACTCGGTCTAGAGTTGATTTTCTTCTGCTTTCTTCTTTTTCTTTTTTCCTTTGCCTTTGCTTCCTTTTCCACAAAGCTTCTTTGGTTTCAGAGAGTGCTGTGTTTCGTTTTCTGTCATGTCTTTCTTTGCATCTGTGATAGGATTCTCTCCTTATTTTCCCTTCTTTCGATAGTTTCCGCTCTTGATACCATTTTTTAAGTTCTAACTTTGTCATTTCTCCTACAAAATTAATTGGCTAGTTGATCGATAAACTGATTGGTTTGATTGGTTGATTGATTGATTTATTCGTTTGTTGAATGAATAACTGACTGATTAGCTGACCGATTGAGTGATGGATGGAGTATTTGATCGATAAGTTAGGTGACAGGAATGAGTGACTGACTATTTGATTGATTGATTGCTTGATCGATTGATTGATTGATAAATCCGTTACTGTGTGACTTACTGATTGAATGATTGATTGATTAAATGATTGACTGACTGATCGATGAACGGATTGATTGATTTCCAAAAACAATGTATACATGTATATCTAATGACGTCCAGTGTTTATGGACGAATAGATTTTGACCCTTTGTCTGTGTGGGCCAGAGGAATTTCAGGCAAGTGTGTGGAATGGATGAATGTATAAAAATGTGTGAAAGTTTCATAATTAGTCGACCTCATAATATAATAATTTCACATTTCGGGGTAGAAATATAAATGTAGTTCTTTGCAAAATTTGACAATTTTTTCCAATGAGGACCAATTTTCAAAATAACTTAATAAGCATCAAAGCAAAATCACATTAAATTGCAACATGCATAATATATATACATTTTTCTTGCAACATGAGCCAGAACCAGAAATTTCATCAAGCAGACCAATATTTTTCGATAGGATATTAATACAATGAATCCTCTACATTGCCTTTACGGTGAATACTTATTTCTTAATTAATAAAAATAAAATATAAAGTAAAAACGTTCAGTGGGAACATATTTAATGTATTGCGCACTACGTAATTGCGTTACGTAACGTCAATTTTTCGTTCATTTCATTACTGGACATTTTTGCTGGATCTTTCTATTTCCGACGTTTTCCATTTTATTATCAACATAGAGCAACAAAACTTTGTAGATTTGTTTTTTTAGGAAGAGTACATTTATTCACAGGCATAAAACAGTCACCAAGTGTTATAATCTATTGAAAACAACCAACGGAAAAAGCAGGTATCACCTAAAATTCAAGTTAATACCTAAATTGGACATTTTTGCTGGATTATGAATTATTCAGCGTTTGAAAATGTACCATCAGATATTTCAATTTTTTTAAAACTATGAAATCAAGGAAGAAAAGTGTATTTAAAATATGTTAATATCTTTTTTTAATACCTTTCCCATTTTGTGTAATTTGCGCCATTTTCCGCTGCTGTCTCCGTTACTTCTTAATAAATGTAAACGTTACATGCTTTTGTCATTGCTTTTGCGACCAATTCCACAGAAACGGAAGAAGGAAATCGAAAAAACGAACCAGTTACGTCACTCACGTCACCTGTGGATTATCCACACAAATTTTCCCGGAAAAAATACGCTCCGCACTGTTTTTATTTACAACATAATGCGTTATATAGGCGTTTTTCCGTTACGCGTTACATGTCAAAAAAACCAACTTTTACCGACTTTTCGTCGTGTTTTATATATTTTTAGGCAACAACAAACTTCTAAAAACACAATAAATCCAAAAAACGATCGTTTTCTAATAATATCTAACATATTATATTTTAACTTCATTGCCGTTTCAATACGACAAACACTACCCCACCTAAAACAATGTTTCATTTCTATAACGTATCACCAACATCGCGCGTAACGTCTATATGTATGTAACTCGCGCATGCAACATGTTTATTTATAATTATTATGTTAACATGTTCTCTGTATTGTTATTTTACAATTGTGAGAAATAAAGAAATTTGAATTTGAATTTGAAATTTACTTTGAACCAAACCGTTCACTGAAACTTAGCGTTAACTGGGATTAAGTATAATCCGGGGTGTTAATTAGGTAATTGAGCAACCATCATTAATTGCTTCTTATCAGGTGACAGAGATAAGACAGGAAATTTTCTCTTTGAATATATCTACAATCAACAAAATATCACATCTTATTTGTATTTGCTATTTAATTATGTAAACAGTAAGATAAGTATTTAAACAAGGCCATTTGAGAGAGAGAGAGAGAGAGAGAGAGAGAGAGAGAGAGAGAGAGAGAGAGAGAGAGATTTTGATCAATGTTCGGAGTTCTTTGTTTCACTTCTGTATCTTCTCAAAGTAAGAGTTTGTATTTTAGTTACCTCGAATTTGAAAGAGAAATTATATAAATGAATTATTTTTATATAAATGAACTGGTAAAAAGAATTACACCTGTGTCATCTAAGCAATAATCTCTCTCTCTCTCTCTCTCTCTCTCTCTCTCTCTCTCTCTCTCATTATTATTATTATTATTATTATTATTATTATTATTATTATTATTATTTGTTCTATACGTTGTAAATTGAAAGAAATTTTGAAAACAAAATTGAAGAACAACCCCTAAACAATATGTATATGACAGAATTAAAGAAACTATGAAATTTATTAATTTCGACAACCATTCCCACCTTATCGATAGACTGGATGTTATCAGTCAGTTCCAAAAGATTTTCCATTTTACGATTTTCAGTATATAAACTATATATACATAAAACTATGTATAAAGCGTATGGTCCACTTTAGATATTTTTTCCCTTTTTAATAAAAATGGAAAGACTAATTTCAAATTCAATTATTAAAAATAGTTTCATTTTAAACATTTTCATTAAGTTTTAATATTTAACAAAAATACCTGTTTAATTTTGCTGTATCGCATTTATTTAAGAATAAAAGATTATCTAAGAATAAAATCAAGTTCTTATTTCAATCCTTAAAATAATAACAAAAATGATAAATTAAATGAAATTTTATTTACCGATAAAACACTTAGTACCCGGTGTATAGGTAATGTGCGGCCGATATCGATAGCACCGGACAGCAAATTTATTATAAAAATTAGAACTATTTCAAATTCAAACGTAAAAAGTAGCAAAATAAATATAGCTTATTTTGATGTATTGAATATCATAAGAAAGTTAAAAATGTCTACTTTTTAAATATAACAGAGAAAAAGTAATAAAATCACTAAAAACATTTAAAATGATAGTTTTTAAAGTCCTTGTTGGAAATTTTTCTTCATACTTTATATTAATAAGAGTAAAAATTTCAAGTTAAAAAAGTAGCAATTTAATATAAAGTTATTTTATATTTGAAAATATCATAATAAACCTAATGATGCGAAATTTTTAAAATAACAGAGAAAAATTGGAACTTTCAATAATTATTATGTAATTCTGGATTTTATAATCTGGTCCTTCATAATTCTATTTACATAATACAGCATAGAAGACATGGTCAACCTGGCGCATGCGCATTAGCGATCATAATGAAAGTTGATAATGAATACAATTGGTTATTAGATATTTTAAAGAAAAAATAACTTTCTTTTTGTTGTTGTTATTCTGTGAATAAATTTATGTTGATAAATGAATAAATGGCTGTTAATGATACGTAATGGAAGTCAATAGGTGAAGATTATTATGCCGCTATATGGACATACATTTGATTAAGGTACTTTTTACCTTAACTTGCAACAATTATTTTTTATCTCTAAACCTTAACTGCCGCTAAATACAAAATAAGATGCAAACCAGTTTTGATAATTTATTCTGATAAAGCTGGGTGTTGTCGGTTCTAACGTCCGACTCCAACTGCCTAACAGTTGATTAGCATAAACAATATGTAACAATCACTTTATTATAATATAATATAACAATAAATGAGAGGGAAATAGTAGAGAAAACACTGAGGCAATTCGAAGCATTAGTGTCAATATTTGCTAAATGTCGCGTTCCGTTATCCATCCTGTCCCCTTATGGATGGCTTCACATAATCCTCAATCCGCCATCAATCTGCAATGCTCTTAATTTCGACTTCGATTAATCTTAATCAGCGGCTTCTTGTTTTTATAAATAATATAAAACATTAATCAATTAAGGCCGGTCTAATAATATCTAAACTAAACTATTCAGCTTTCATTTTTAAAAAATTGATTTTAGAAATTCTTGAGATATAGTTTAAATAAAATTAAATAAAAATACCAAAATAAAACATAGTTAAATTTACGTCATAACAAGATGCTGATGGGAACAAGCACGTCCCAGGCGGAAGACAGGGGGAGATAACTCATTTTCATTTCTCATGCGTGCAGTTTAAAATCAATTGCAGCCTTATATGGTAGGATACATTTTTTTTATATTTACTGAGGTAAACCCCCAAAAACCGTTACAAAACTATGATGTTTATTGTAAAAAAAAAACCTTATCGGAACTTAGTGATTATAGCGTTAGAAAGCAAACCGAATAAAGAAAAAAAACTGAGACTACATAAAATTCTTGTTTTGAAAACGAATATTATTTGTCTCTCTTATTTCTTATCATCTTATATATACCCGGGTATGTCATCATTCCATCGATTCAATACTCCAAAGTGTTTTTATTTATTTATTTATTTATTTATTTATTTATTTATTTATTTATTTATTTTTATTTTATTTATTTATTTATTTATTTATTTATTTTTTTTTTAATTTATTTATTTATTTATTTTGACAAGCAAGTATGGACAAGAAACTTTTGAAAGTTTATGAGAGAATCAACCAAGCATGACAAAATTAGATAACCGTGTTATCAGGACGAGTTGTATTTTAACTTTTTTATTGAAATTAGACTGGATTGAATAAATCACAGGAGTTCGTATTTAAATAACCTCATTTACTCATTTTATATTCAAAACCCTATATAAATAAATTCATTTATGATGGGGTTTTGAATAGTAAAGGAGAAAATGAAATTGCTCTTCTGTATAAAAAGTGCTTTACAACCCCTTCTAGATTCTTTAACTTTTATTTAGGTGGTTAGTTTTGGGATGGTGGGGGAAACCGGAATGGTCGAACAAAAAAAAAAAGACATTCCGCAAGCGAATTAACCAACTTTTTCACACTAAGATCTTCCCGAATGTGATTTAAACTTAGGCGGTGAGAGGCGACGTGATACGTTAGCGCGCGGTTTAGGGCCACCGAATATGGAAGAGAGTTGAGTAATGGTGTTTATTATTAAACATATTTTATTCGTCAAATTCAGTAAATACATGTTGAAAAGAAAAGTAAACAATATGGAGTATGACAAATAGGATTCAGCAACAAGTGTTGAACACTTATAAAAACTGTCTCCTGAAAGTATTATAAAATAATTTTTCAAATGCGCCTTTAGGTAGAAAGAAATACCAAAAAATCAAAAACAAACAAATACAAAAACGTTAACCTTGTTGCATCCAGAAAAAAAACTATAATGGTTTTAATACCATGCAGCTAATAAAATTAAAAATCTGTAAGTGTGTTTATTTGCATATTATTTGTGAATCGTAAAGATACAAGTAACAATATCAGCGTAAATGAAAACGTTTGCTAAAATATATAAATTTTTGAGTGGATTTAAATATTTCAATGTTTTGTGTGGACGTTAGAGAATTATCACCCAAGAGTAGTAGTTCAGTTGTAAGCAGATATGGTAGTGGAGTTAAAAATCTATTCCTTAGATGAGAATAAAGGTTACAACTCAGTAGAAAATGAGACACTGTTTCAATTTCGCCACAGTCGCAGTAAGGGTTACCTATGATATTTTTATTATAGAGGGTAGACTTTAAGGAGCTGGAGTTAGTGCGTAGTCTGGTGTGATAAATTTGTTGAATTCTCGATCCATAGCTGTAAAAAGCGGGTGGTTTAGTAAGGTTTAAATTAAGTAATCGTTTGAAGGTTGTCACAGAAGGAGTATCTTTAAGTTCTTGTGGAAGTTCGTTCCATTGTCTGATTGTAGAAGGAAGAAAATCGTTATAGTAGGAATCGGTGTGACATGTACACCATTAAAAGTCAGTGTCGTGTCTTGCTGGAATTTAATTTTATAAGATATTATATGATTTTTAAGTCTTAAAATTGAATAATAATAAGGAAAAATGAGGTTATTGGAAGGTGAATACCAAGAAATCCATAGTATATGGAGAATGGCAAAATTTAATGTAACTGGTAAATGTAAAGTCATTATATGGATATGTAAAATAATCAGTTAGTCGATAAAGCCCATGGTGGCTAGACAGAGTTTGACGTAACATCCATTTGCGACGTAGCTGATAACGAAGCCGCGTAACTTAGCACTGTTGGATCGTTAGTTTGGGATCGCCCGTTATGAGTAGCTTGAAATGAGGATTTATCATGATGTGGAGCTGGAGGTTGAGATAGGACGATAAGATCTTTTAGTGAGTCAATACGGATTTTGCGGTCTTTTGTGTCAGTAACAAAGACGTTTCCGTCCTATGTCCAACATTTGTGGCAATGCTTGTTTTTTACGTATGTCCTTGCAGCATTGTATAAATTAGATCGAGCTTTTGTTAGGTCTTCATTTATATAGACGGATTTAAGTATAGGATCGGCCGATCGCTTGAAGTATTTTCTTGACTTCATAAGTTTGTATTTAGCTCGATAGTTGGTAAATTTCACAATTATCTGACGATTACGGCCCATGTTTGGAGGTCAAACTCGATGGGAGCGATCGATGTCGGACAGAGTGATGTCCAAGTTGGCTCGTTTAGCGATATCGAGTACAATTTCATTGGTATTTTCATCTTTGTTTTCCGCAATACCAGGGATACGAATAGAGTTACGCCGACTATATTGTTCCTGTTGATCCATATCGGCCTTAAGTTTTGCGTTTTCAATTTTTAATGTTTCATTTTCAGATTTTATTGCAGTATTTTCATCCTGTAAAGAAATTAATTTCTGTTCAAGTTGGTCGAACCTTTCGGATATTTTTGAATGAACAATTTGGTTGATATCCGTAGTAATTATTTCGTGTAGATCTTTAACAACCAGATCTTTCATAACACTGGCAATTTTGAGTATTTCAGATTCAGACAGAGAAGTCATGTCGATCGGCGGTTCAGTAGATTCAACTTCGTTACACTTTTCGGTGTTTGTGTACCTACGACGTCTTTTATTGTTACGTTTCTGAGTCATTGGAGAGAGTCATATTTGAACACCATTTATCTCATAAATATTGAGTTGGTTACTAGCAAATATACAAGTAACAACGATAAGAGTAAATAAATTGTGTTTAACGTCCCAGTCAAGAATATTTCACTTATATCGAGACGTCGCCAGCTTTAGGCGAAAGTGCAGAAATTTTGCCAGTGCGTTGCGCTGATGGCATTATACAGCAGGGTTCTTTATCGTGCCACGCCTGCCATGACACGGGACCTCTTTTTTTTTTTTAAGTTCCCATCCGAAAGAACCGTGACTTTCATTTCGTAATGCCGAGTGCTTGGCGAAAGAACAGTCACTTCCCACTTTCAAGCATATCTTGGGTCAGACCCGGCCGGGGTTCGAACCCACGACCTTCCACTTACGGTGCGAGCTCTCTACCAACTGAGCTACCGCAGTGGCGCATATGGAAGAAGGGAAGCTACTCGCAGCGATATATATTGAGCTCACTTCCTGATTTCTGCTAATGATATTGCTGTGAAGGTACGTATGTTACGTGTAGCAAGTTATTTCTTTTCTTACGGCCGACCATTTCTATCTATCTCTATTTTCTTCTCTCTATCCTTCTACCTTTTGAAATTGTTTGTGCACGTGACATGTTCGACCTTGCACTAGTGTAGGTGTCCGACTTAGATGTCGCCACTATAATTTGCATATGCGGGTATATTTCATGCAATTCATTCAGACAATTGAAATTGTTTCAGTCTGAAGCTTGTAAGGTTGATGTTTTATTTTTTATATACTCAAACGTTTCTGTGACTGTAGTCACGTGTTATTTTTGGTACCCTATGTAAGAGCCGGCCACATGTGCCAGAGTCTCTTTCGGCTGACATTTTTGGGTGAACGTCTGCTTCACGAGTAAGTTTTTAGTTAATTTTGATCTTGATGGCTAGAATCCAGAAACTTGGTATCATGGTTTAAGTATTTATTTATTTTGATACATTTTATTTTGATTTTGATTCTTCTTGATATTTCGCGTCGTTTTTTTTTCCGCGTGTTATTTTTTTTTTTTTTTTTTGGGTTGTTTTTTTTTCCTCTATTTATTTCATCGCGTTACTTAAACCATGAAGTCAGGATTCACTATTTTTAATATACCCTTGCAATTTTCATTATCATTTTAGGGCTTACAATTTTATTCCTCTTAAAACATTTGTCTGTAATGTATATTTTGTAATACGTTTTGTTATCACGTAATGTCATTTTTATTATCTGACCACGTGGCAAGTGCGGTCCACGTGTTTGTTTCAGAACATGAATTGATTCATGTGAATTAGATTTGATGTCACACTGGAGTTTTGTAAAGTATTTGACTTATAATACTCTAATAGTTTTCTTTTTATCTCCTTATTTCAATATTAGAGATAATTTATTTATTCTGTTATGATGTAGTAATTGACTGGTTATATAACAGAAATAGTTATTATCTATTGTAAACAACGTAACTAGGAGTATAGAAGAGATTGAATGTGGTAAATTTGATATGTGATAAGACATCAAATTAAATAATTTGAATAAATATTGCCTTTTTTTTGTGTAACTGTCCCTTTGTGTAATAAATGTTATTAAAATTCTGTCATATTTACTTTTAATTGCTGTTGGTTTGGTAGTTCGAATTAGATATCTTAATTTTTTTTCTAAAAACATTATACTTAAATTATTTTAAAACATAGTTTAATTTTATATGATATCTTGCTGAACTCCTAGGCCATATATAGCAGTATTAGTTAAGAGACACATTTAGTATTAGGAATTCGAGGTGAATAGCTGAGAGTTTATTTGTGGTCGGTTTTCTCTACTGGTCCCAGAAGTTAACGTATCTATTCTGGTTTTTCTTGTGTTGTTTAATAAACTCTCAGGTATCTCCCTTATAACTTGATATTCTTATACTTCGATTTCTCAACATGAAGTATTCTTTTATGTTATTGGTTTAGACCCATGTCAAGCTTATCGGATACTTATTTGAATATTTAATTGAAATATTCATTTGAGATCGACCTACAACCCTGGTCTAGATTGATTCGGTATTACTAATTTCATGTTAGAATTTCTGTTGTTCATCTACATTAGAATTCGAACCTCGTTAGTTTATTGGTACATTTCTTAAAGGAATGACTTACCCACGTCTTGTTTAGACGTTTTCTTGTGAGATTGATTGAATTTAAATTCATAATCTCCCATACACGTTACACGTACATTAGGTGGTATTAACTTGTATTCGGGAATACTACACGTACTACAGGACGTTATAGCTTCCTTAATGTTCCAAATTTAAGAATGTTTACGGTATTGAAAAATACACGTATATGAGTCAGACAGGTTATCTATCTATCGTATCTACAGGTTACCAGGATGTAAGACACTAAAATTGAATAAGACAGTATTGCACTGAGCATGGTGAAATATACATTGTATTATGTGTATCCAAAAGGTCCATAGCTTAGTCATATAAATTAACCAGGATCTATAGACGTCTTAGCTTTGATGTGTGAACCAGAAGGTAAGTGGTATATATGGGAAATCCAGCACTTGTACTGTACTTTTAACAGATAAGTGCCCGGTAATAACCAGGACAAATGATAAATATGATACATTTTATGCATCATCACACACAGCTATGACATCAGATTCTTCTTGTTTTTTTTACGAGATAGAGAATATTGTAAAATTTAGAATGATTTGTCCGTTATAGACAGGTGTGCTTTATATAGACGTATAAAACTTGTAATTGTACCGTAATTGTATTATATCTCTATTTTGTATTAGGTGCTGAAAATGACAGAAGTAAAAAAGGATGGCGGATGGGCCTGGATGGTGATGATAGGTAATGTAAACATTTTCTATTAAGTTTCAACAGAAAATATCATTTTGTAACAGCAAATAATTTAAAATTACCTAACCAAATTAGGATTTTTTTCCAAACGTGGTCATCGAATTTCGGACACTTAAGATGACCTAACAAAATGAGGATTTTTTATCTAACTTGATTGAATTTCAGACACTTTTAAAGATGACCTTACCAAATAAGGATTTTTGATCTAGCTTGATCTAGCTTGGTCGAATTTCGGACACCTAAGATGATCTTACCGAATGAGGATTTTGACCTTGGTTGATCGAATTTCGGGCACTTAGAAACGTAACCAAATGAGGCTCTCTGACCTAACCATGACACACGATAACGGTTATATTGTCTCTAGATTATAACCTCGGTAATGTCATATCTGTTTTCTTTTTCTTCTTCATTCCTGTAAAAGTCTTCCTCATACAATAGAGTACAAAAACACCATTATACATGCCAAAATTTGACTGAAACAAAAATTGTTCTGATGTGTGTAGACAATCTCAGTGAATATAGCATTCTGCTGGTATTGAGCAGGTCCCGTGTTTGAGTCCAGTTTGATTGCTAATTTTTCCCCATTTCTGTTAAAACTGACACAATGTTAATTGCGTGGGTATTTCTAAGTGTTGTAAATAAAATATGTCCTAATTTTTTGTTCAACCGATTTTTATTCCACGTCTTTCATAATACATAACATTTGTATTGATAATTCGGGTGTCGGAATGTAAATATCGGTGTAAAGATTTATGAGAAATACTCCTTTTTGTAACCATACAAGATATATATATATATATGTGTGTGTGTGTGTGTGTGTGTGTTATTTTATTTATTTATTTTTTAATTTTTTTTATTTATTTATTTTTTAATTTTTTTAATTTTTTTTTTTGGAAAACGAGCTGATCTGTCATGTGCTACTTTTGAATGTATTATTTCATAAAAATTCAAAGTAGCACATGACAGATCTATGAAAGATTGCTCATGTAGAGGGTTAGAGAACCAAACACAGAATGTCTATAATCATAATCCACTGGTTAGAATACGTCAAATGTATATATAAACACATCTTGAATGTATTTTAAATTTATTTTCTCTATTTAAATTAACATCAATAAAAATAAATGAAAACTTAAAGATAATTTTTAAAAAGATTTAAATTTGATTTAAATCTACATAAACTATGTAACATATGTTGTATGACGTAAATATGAAAAAATTGAAAAGGTAATTAGATTTAATCAATATACAAAATAATACAGTGTGTGTGTGTGTGTGTGTGTGTGTGTGTGTGTGTGTGTGTGTGTGTGATAGAGAGGGGGAGCAGAAAAAATATGAATATTTTACCTAAAAATTGTAATTCAGTGTTTCCTTGTTAAACTTATGCTTAAATTTAACAAATAAATGTTTGTGATATGACCTAATCTGCAACGTATTTTTTGCAGAATTTTAAAACGCTCTGTATTATGATTTTTTTCTAGTTTCGTTCGCACGAGTGTCAAGATCTGTCCAACACTCGGGGGTTGTATAACCATGTATATTTTGGCTAAATTTCAACAATATATTTTCGTTTTATATTTTGTATAATAACATTTCACATTTTTTTCCCTATTTTACTTAATCATAAACCCGAATTACTTAATCTTTATGTTAATTTTCCGCTCGTTTTGATTATTTAGTGCTCACAGATGTTCGCATTGTGTAATTGCCATTTACCTTCTTTTAATCAAGATTTCTTATTGTCATTCACGACATTTTTATTCTCATCTACAAACCCGTTTTTAAACCATCTTTATTAGCCTGTTAGAGTGGAATTAGTTTCTGTATATTCTTTGCGAAATTCTGAATTGGAGACTTTTCGGATTTCCGGAGTACCACGCGGTTGTATCAAAATCAACTAACAAACAATACTCAAAAACATTTAAACAGAATCTTACACAAAATTTATGCGAACTCACACAGTATTATTAATAATCTTTGTGTATTTGGTATCTACATTTATCTAAGAACCTACATCAGATTATGTATTATCATTATTCCATGATTGCAATTATTACAGTTTTATACGAATTTATGTTTGTGTTTAAGTTCCCGTTTATTTAACTGTGAAATATGACAGTCCGTCGAGCTCATCTTTGAGCCACAAATTCCCAAAGGACGGCGTTGTTTACAATTCAAACATTCTAAAACAACCAAACAATTTTACTAGTTCACAAGGTGATTTTTTACATAAATAACATAGCTACTTATAGCTGCCAACATATTCATCATCAATAACAGTTGAATCTTACTACGCATTTTCCCGATTTTTTAACATTTAAAGTATCTTTTTTTTCAAATAGTGCAACACGAAGTAACCTACTCCTCTCTGTGCAATGCATTTGAAATTTAATAAAAGAAATATTCAAAAGTATATATTAAAATATATCATAATACAATATCTGATATAAACTGAAACGAAGTCAAAGTTAAACTATCATAATTTATCAGATGACCCTACAAATTGTTAGTCTTATTATTTGTTACTTTACCCCTTTTTATTTTCTATTTTTTTCAAAAAAATTATTATTATTCTTTTTTTCAAAATTCCCGAATTTACATTTAAGTTTTCCCCCATAATGGGATGATTGTAACTTTTAGATTGTCAATAGTAGATGCACTGTCTTAAAGCATGAATACTCGATTAGATTACAGTGTATACTATAAAGCGTATTTTAATGAAAAGACCCAGCTAATAAAAGGTCAGGGTTGTAACCAAGTCAACGAGGTGAGGCGAAAAACTCTGGATTAAATGTAGATCAGAGCAAATGATGCATTAATAATTGAAAATTAGTTATGTAAAACCAATGATTTGTAAAGTCTTAAAAATACCACATTCTGAATTGTTATTTTATTTTCTTTGCAGCACTACACAATACACGCGACAATTTCTATATTTGCGGAGTTCACGATAACTTCTAATCACGATCCGTGAGATTCATTTTCTAAAATTTCATTCCTTTTAGCTGTAAATAAACGGAATCCTCTAATGGGTGGTTGTTTAAAATGAGCTTGGAGCATGCGCACGGATGTACGGGAATTCCAATGAATCGAAGGTGAAACCTGACAAATTGCATTAATTGTCCGTCATTAATATCTAGATGTATTCGCAATGGTGTTATATATCCCTTACTAAGTAACAGATGACAAATTCAATGAAGTTCTGTGTTTAATTTATCATATTTCACCGTTATGTAAGTTGTGTTTAAATGACCCGGGTTTGATGATGTAACCATGTTCTAACATTAGATCATCCCACATGCTGCATCTTGCTGGGTAATTATTGTTATTTCTGTATTTATTCGAGCTTTTATCGTTGAACTAAATGTAACATTGTTTATCAAGAACATCATTCATTTGATCAGCACCTTTTATTTTTTTCCTCTGAAAACTGTATGCAGCTTTCAAACAAATATATGATATATTTTTTTGATATTTACATGCGTTTACTCATGTGTGTTGTATTTATATACATATTTTTATGTTTTTCTCAATATTGTGACTCACAATTAAAGGAACTTGAAACTGTTGTTATATGTTTGTTTTACGAGAAATTATGAAATTTCATTTTTAATGGAAGTTATTTCTTTGCTTACTCAGTGGTGAAACAAATTTATTTCGGAAAAAAGAAAAAAAAATTATTAGACATAATCAACAAGTTGTGACGCAATATTGAATTAATTAACCACTGATAATAAAGGGTTATTGAACTGATATTGTGAAATATTGTACCGAGTTGACTCGACATTTGCAGGAGCTTGCGACAATATTTCACAATATCAGTTCAATAACCGTTTTATTATATAGCAAAATATATTTCATTTGCTCCCCACTTGTATTTCATCTAAAAATACACAAATATTGCACTAGTTCTTATATACTGATATAAGAATTCATATCATTTTTTGAAACTCGATGTCCTCTTCAGCTATAATCCACGTGACAAAATGTGCAATATGAAAAAAATGGATTCGGAAGACTTCGGACCAGAAATATATATATTACACGCTAATATCTCGTAATTTATCGTTTTATTTTTATGTGAAACATATATTGCTATATAATAAAAAGAAGTATTAAATATATTTTTCAGCCGTTATGATTGCTTATTTTATGGAGAGCGGTGTATTTAAATCATTTGGGATATTTTTTGTTGCATATGTGGAAAGATTTGAATCAAAAGCATCTGTGACGTCAGTTATAACTGGGACATTTTTTGGAGTATACAGCATTTCAGGTACTCTATATATAAAATTCAAGAAAAAAATCAAACATCTTAGATTTAAACGTTATGGGGATTTTCTTAAAAATTGTATAATTGATGCGAAACTACGGCTTTGTTTAGCATCTCAAAATTTCGGTCCATTAAAATGTACCCACAGCTTCATTCTGTTGAATTCCGTAACAAAACTATTCCTATTGTTCTGAACTGATTTTTTTGCTTTTTATTTATTTATTTATTTATTTATTTATTTATTTATTTATTTTGTGATATGACAAATGCTTTTATACAGGTTCAAAGTTGGGCGTGTTCGGTTTCTCTTTTCTTACTCTAGAGATACCAATGCCCCTGATAATCTTGTACCCGATTTGTATGTTTCTTTCTGTTTACAGCTTTGTTAATGATGACATTTGGACTAAGGTACCTGAGTTGTCGACAATCGGTTGCTATCGGTGGATTATGTCTGTCCGTTGGTTACCTATTGTGTGCATTTGCTGATAGAATTGAATATTTGATAGTTGCCCAAGGCGTACTTACGGGTAAGTGTAGAAAATCTTAAAAGGTGTTCTCACCGAACGGTTAAGACTTTTTATGGTCCTTAAAATTCTACTCTGATTTATTCCAACGTTTCGATTCGGGGATTGTGTGACTGAAAAGCCTAAAAATTGATTATAGGCATCCTTAACATTTTTTTGAAAACTATTGAACAGAATAGAAATTGGTATTAGGGCTACAAAAGGAATTGTTTGTTCAGCATGCGCCTTGTGTAAACCATACTCGTGCTTTTGTAATTTGTTAAAGTGCTCATGCATCAAAACTGCCATAAATAATCTGCCCCGTAGCCCCACACTTCCTACATTTTTTAGTCTTTTTTTCGGGCGGTTCCGTAATTACAAAATGTATTTGTACATAGTTTTGTAAAACAACGTGCTTTTTTTTAAAAAGGAAATGAGCAGACATTTTAGTTCATCAAACTTGTCTGATGTCGTATTAACTGTGTTATTTGCTAGGAATCTTTTTTTTCCCTTCTTTTAAATAGTATTCAAAAATTGAAACATAACATCTGTATTTATGGTCTGTTATCTCAAATTAGCAAAAGTCCAAACGTCTCGTCAATCTGTGATAAAACCGTTTTTATTTTTAGGACTTGGCTCAGCATTTACTACTGGTCCTGGTTTAATATTACTGGGAAGATATTTTGATAAACGACGAGGTTTAGCGAATGGAATGGCGCTGGCATTTGGGAGTATCGGGTCTTTAGCTGTCCCTCCATTGTTCCAGTCACTAGTCGTTGAATATGATTTTACTGGGGCTTTATTGATCATATCCGGGTTACTTTTGAATATCCTAGTTGCCGCTTCTCTTATGCGCCCATTACCGAGAGATCGGAATCAAACAGATAATTCGATAAAAGATAAATTTGACAAAATTCAGAATAAAGATTATCGTACTGCCATGGAAACAGAACATTTATATGATCCATCAATTACAAACTCGCAAGAAGAAGAAATGAACATGTTTTCTAGAAATTATCAAGAATCAAATGACACAGTAAACATGTCTCAGAGTTGTGGAACACTGAATGGCAAACCTGGGTTTGCTGCAAACTGTAGAACACAAGTATCGGTATCTTTAGGAAAATTACCTAGCTTGAAAAGCGTAAACGTAAGCAATATATCAATACCTTCAGCGCTAGCAGACGACACTCGTAAGGATACCGCCATTTCTAATGACGATTTTAAATCTCGGAAGATTAGGTGTAAAACATTTTTTGGATCAGTTATTTCAGATATTTCAAGATTAACTAACCCACTCTATGTAATACTATCGGCTTCCTTTTGCATAGGCGGAATCGGTTGTGCCACTGCCCATGTTTTCATTCCGCCATTTGCACGGGAGATAGGTGTCACGCATGATGAAATATCAGTTTTAGCAGTTATTTTAGGAGGAACAGATTTTTTAGGAAGAATAATTTTTGCTTTTATAGCGGATTACAAACGTGTTCAAAGATACCAGCTAATTATGGTGGCACTTTTTCTTAGTGGCGTGGCAATGCAGCTTGCGCCAGTGTACAAATCGTTTTTTGGTTTTATTATTTTATCTGTTATATTTGGCTTTTTTGGTGGTATAATGATAACATTTCACGCATCAGTGTTAGTTGATTTTATCGGTTATAATAGTTTTGAAACTGGTTTAGGCTTGATGACGGCAATACAGGGGATTGTCTTAGCAACAGTTACGCCATTTGTAGGTAAGTCTAAATTGAAAATTTTAAAAAAGGATATATTTGTGTATCACATGATATCCGGTGGCTTTGTGCAGCTTGATCCAGACAGCGTTACTTTGGCAATATCCTGAAATAACAGTTTTCATGATAAAACTTAAAACCGATTTATATTAAATGAAAACATTTTTAACCATTGTACGTCACAATAATTATATTTTGTCATTTTATCTAAAACAAACTAAACCATAAATTTCCTTTTTCTGGTTATCGATAATAAAAAGGAAACGGACATGAAAACTTAATGTAAATATTGTAATACTCTCAACTGAACGGAGTTTTAAATGTCCCTGCTAAAAGTTTTTACATCATACTTTATATCGTTCGTTCAGTTCGTGGAGCTTTGTATTCTAAAAGTTCAACAATTGATGCAAGTATCTGAATATTATATATACAAAAATAAAACATTTCCCAAGAATAAACTTCAACATTTAGGAAGGATGAAAACGTTAGAATTAATTGAAGACGTTTATTCTTTGGAAATGGTTTGTGTGTGTGTGTGTGTTTTAAAATTTCTTCTACATTCATTTTATTTCAGGTTTCCTGAAGGATACCACAGGTACATACAATACCTCCTTTCATTTCCTTGGTACATGTGTCCTGGTAGCAGCGGGACTATTTTTGTTTGTCCCTTTAGCAAGAAGACATGTCCGGAAACAGAAGGCTGGGCAGCATCCAATAGACATGGAAACTACTAGTATATTAAAAGAAACAGAACATCCAATAGCCATGGAAAACGATAATAAAAGAAACAGAACATCCAATAGACATGGAAAATAATATTAAAAGAAACAGAACATCAAATAGGCATGGAAAACGATATTAAAAGAAACAGAACATCTAATAGACATGGAAACTACTAGTATATTAAAAGAAACAGAACATCCAATAGCCATGGAAAACGATATTCAAAGAAACAGAACATCCAATAGACATGGAAAATAATATTAAAAGAAACAGAACATCAAATAGGCATGGAAAACGATATTAAAAGAAACAGAACATCCAATAGACATGGAAAACAATATTAAAAGAAACAGAACATCCAATAGACATGGAAAACGATATTAAAAGAAACAGAACATCCAATAGACATGGAAAACAATATTAAAAGAAACAGAACATCCAATAGACATGGAAAACAATATTAAAAGAAACAGAACATCCAATAGACATGGAAAACTATATTAAAAGAAACAGAACATCTAATAGACATGGAAACTACTAGTATATTAAAAGAAACAGAACATCCAATAGACATGGAAAACAATATTAAAAGAAACAGAACATCCAATAGACATGGAAAACGATATTAAAAGAAACAGAACATCCAATAGACATGGAAAACAATATTAAAAGAAACAGAACATCCAATAGACATGGAAAACAATATTAAAAGAAACAGAACATCCAATAGACATGGAAAACGATATTAAAAGAAACAGAACATCTAATAGACATGGAAACTACTAGTATATTAAAAGAACGATATTAAAAAAACAGAACATCCAATAGACATGGAAAATAATATTAAAAGAAACAGAACATCCAATAGACATGAAAACTACTAGTTTATCAAAAGAAACAGAACATCCAATAGACATGGAAAACAATATTAAAAGAAACAGAACATCCAATAGACATGGAAAACAATATTAAAAGAAACAGAACATCCAATATACATGGAAAACGATATTAAAAGAAACAGAACATCTAATAGACATGGAAACTACTAGTATATTAAAAGAAACAGAACATCCAGTAGACATGGAAAACAATATTAAAAGAAACAGAACATCCAACAGACATGGAAAACAATATTAAAAGAAACAGAACATCCAACAGACATGGAAAACAATATTAAAAGAAACAGAACATCCAATAGACATGGAAAACAATATTAAAAGAAACAGAACATCCAATAGACATGGAAAACGATATTAAAAGAAACAGAATATCCAATAGACATCGAAAACGATATTAAAAGAAACAGAACATCCAATAGACATGGAAAACAATATTAAAAGAAACAGAATATCCATTAGACATGGAAACTATATTAAAAGAAACAGAACATCCAATAGACATGGAAAACGATATTAAAAGAAACAGAATATCCAATAGACATCGAAAACGATATTAAAAGAAACAGAACATCCAATAGACATGGAAAACAATATTAAAAGAAACAGAATATCCATTAGACATGGAAACTATATTAAAAGAAACAGAACATCCAATAGCCATGGAAATCGATATTAAGAAACAGAACATCCAATAGACATGGAAACTACTATTTATTAAAAGAAACAGAACATCCAATAGACATGGAAAACAATATTAAAAGAAACAGAATATCCAATAGACATGGAAATCGATATTAAGAAACAGAACATCCAATAGCCATGGAAAACGATATTAAGAAACAGAACATCCAATAGCCATGGAAAACGATATTAACGATACTAAAAGATAAAATATTTTTAACTAGTTTAACTTTCCCGGTGTTGGCGGCGGCGTGTCAAAATTATTAAGTCCATATCCCTTAAACTAATATTGTAATTGCATTGAAACTTGCAACACAGTTTCATCATGCAGTTTAATTTTGATTACATGAGTATATAAGCTGATGTTTCAACTATTTTTGGAGTATAACCTTGGCATTTTTACTGAAAAAGGGAATGTGGAGAAAATGCTCAATTTTTCTTTTTTTTTAATTTTGAATTTAAGCATGAACAAAGATAGAACATCAATTTATATTAGGGGTATTTAAAAAAAAAAGACATTTGTTGTTTTTTTAATAAAAAGGACACATTTTGAGAAAATTTTTAAGTAAATTTAAATCTTGATAAATTACATTTCAAATGTTGTTTGATTAGTTTCTAGATTGTATACAATGCCTGTTGACCATTTATTTCAATTTTGGGATGAATCTGAGATTTTACATGAAAAAACACAAATTTGGACAAAATACATTCTGTTCTAAACCAATATTATTTTGGACTTGTAATAAAGTTATATTAGTCTCTGTATTATTTACCTTGTTTTAGGGTTTATTTTTTTAGTTTTAGTGCAGATCCAAGATTTTGGATAAAAAAATTGGGAAAACAACTTTTTTACTAAACAAACATGAATATTCTCTTCTATAAGTTGTAATTTAAGTTTTCATGTTATGTACAATAAAAATTATAGTTCTTCTATCCACTGTTATGTGAAAAGAAAGACAATTGTTTGAAAAATACAATTCTATTTCTGAAATGCATATTGTACTTAACCAACATTATTTTTAACACCAATAAATAATACAGTAGAACTTGGATAAATCGAAGTGCACGGGACTTCGGTGATGATTTCGAGTTATAGGGGTGTTCGAGTTCAAGAAGTTGAAGGATGACGTCCTCTTGTTATATTTTTTTCACTTCAGAAATCTTTGATGCTGTAAATAGTTACAGTTACTCGAATGTAATACAATAGGGAAAAAACTAAATACTATATAGATACTTTCAAAATAAAAAAATAACAATCAATCTATTAAAGAATTGATATCGACAGCAAAAATTTTAAAACATGTTCTTTTATTTTAAACTCACGATGTATACGAAAAAAAAAACAGAATCGGAAAACAGATATATGTACATGTATATAAGCAATACTTTATTATTACATTTGTTTAAAAGTACAAACAGATAGTTAATTGTTTTACAAAGCACTAAAATTAAGTCAAAAGTTGAACTGTAATCGAAAGAGGCAGACTAATCGGGCATGGGGATTAGCGTACCTGTTAAACTTAATTGTACGTAACGGTACTTAATATTAATCCGTTAATTGATACTAATTAGTACGGTTAGATAACCAGATACTCTATTCACTTCTCTAATATAACGATGGCCTAATTACTTATAATTCCTGTGATTTCCTTTGATCGTGTTATTTAACGGGCCATTGATCACACATTATTAGAAAATATTCTTGTTTTTGAAGTTAATTTTTTATAGATTTTTAAATTACGGACCAAACTAAGTTTTTACTTCGAGTTATGGGGGGGGGGGGGGAGCAGAGGGTTTTCGAGTTATAGAAGTTTGAGTTATCGAATTTTTTCGAATATAGTTTATGAAGAAAAGAGGTTGGGCCAAAATAAAGACTTCGAGTTATCCGTGGTATTCGAGATATCGAAGTTCTACTGTATTAAAGCAAGTCTGAATCTTACAAATGTATTTTCTACTCGATCAAAAACTAACCAGGCGAGACATTTAATTCCGTGGAATTATTGTTTACTTTTCCTACTGTTCAAGACAAAAAGACCCGTATGTTACGTATGCTAAAAATTTACACAGCAGATTTTAAGACAAAATTTACCTAGTGACTGTTTATTTAACAATTGAACTTTAAAATGATGTTCATTGTCAGTATGAAGGCAACAACTTTGCAAGCAAACGGAATAATATATAAATATAACATTCATAAGAGGGTGATCTAAGGGTAATATTATTTTATTTTCAAACAGTTAGTTATCCAGTCAAATTACTTGAAAATTACATGAGGTATAATAACGCAAGTTAACATCTTTGGATATAAAATAATATAAATAAAATTGAATATCAACAATAAATGTGTTGTTATTTGTGGAATATATTTCGGTCGAAAATCAGGTGCACCTGTATGGCCCCATTTCAATTGTGGAAGAATTTGCAAAGAAGTTCGGAGTAAGAGTTTGCTGACTATATGTCGGAAGTGAAATTTGTGAATCTGAAACGGAGGAAACTGTAGCAGAGGGATGATTTTCAATGGCCAAGCGTGTGGGTTTCAAATCTGTGCCGGTATATGTGAGCGTAGACGGGGGTTTTCTGAGAGATTTTTTCTGGAATGTCGACATTGTTAGGTAGAGATTCACTCGAACATTAGGTGCCGAGATTCATACTCGGTATCGATCAAATGTTTAGACAGCAAAACAGTGAGAAGTATACTTATTCTCTATGCCAGATGCGGTGTAAATAACTCTCTAAGTTTAGAAAATGATCGTTTTAAGTTTAGCAAGGAGTTTTGTAGTACTTGAACCATGTATTATAGTTTTTAGGAGTTCCTGTTGCATCCATAGTATATTGATCAAAAAGCATGTAGCTGATTTTTATGGTGGCTTATTTCTGACATCGACATAATTTTAGTCAACATAAAATTATCTCAACATGTCGACCTAATATCTTGACAAGTGGAGATAATATCATAAAAAAAATGCATCACAAGAACTAGTACTCGGAACACATTACATGAACTAGTATTCGGAACACATTACACGAACTAGTACTTGGAACGCATTACAAGAACTATAATCGGAACACATTACACGAAGTAGTACTTGAAACGCATTACACAAACTAGAATTCGGAACATATTACATGAACTAGTACTTGGAACGCATCACACGAATTAATACTCGGAACACATCACACGAACTAGTACTTGGAATGCATCACACAAACTAGTACTCGGAACACATTACGCGAACTAGTACTTGGAACGCATCACACGAACTAGTATTCGAATTTATCTCAACAAACCAACCAACATATTACACTGTTGCCCGATTGAAAAGTAACGATGTTTTACGTCACAGTCTACGATCCGTCAAATTTTATCAAGGTAGTCGGGTCAAAGATGGAGGAGGAAAACGGAATGTCCGGAGAAAACCACTAGCCTTCTGCAAGTGAACTAACATACTCATACAAGGATCGTTTTGGGCCAATTAGTCACTGAATCAATAATTAAGTATTTATCAAAACATAAGTTGATTAAAATGTTTTAACGCCTTTTAAAATTTCCAATATTTCTGGTTTCGAATCTCACTCGGGATAGATCCTATTGTGAGAAAGTTTGTCATCTCGCTTGCCGAAGGTCGGTGGTTTTGTCTGAGCACCCCGGTTTCCTCCACCATCCCAGAACTGACCGCCTCGAAATAAGTGAAAGAATCTCGACTCCATTACTCCACTCCACTCCTGGTTTGGGTCGACTTCATATTCTATTCATAAATTCTGCGAATCTTACAATGGCGTACATGCTCACTGTACACAATCATGATTGTTAGGTATTTAGAATTTCTTATATAACTAAACTACAGCTACATGCATGGATTGCGTCATAAATTATAAACTGACCCTGAACCCGGGACTTTGTTTTATTATTTAAAGTCTTTGGCCATTTCATTCTGTATTTGAATGCAAGCACAGTAAGTTGCGGAACTTTGGTTTTTTAAGCAAATTGAGATTACAAGCAGACCACTTAGAAACCAATAGACCAATCAGAAGCTCTATAAACTTATTAATAATTATAGATTATTTGGGTTATCTTGTACTTTCATATGGTTTCTAGTGCTAGAACTTCTGTGTAACAGACTCTTATCCCTTACCCTATCCTCGAGTCCTTTCGGATGAGACCTCAAAACCTGATGCACGGCAGGCATGGCACGTTGAAAAACCGTCCCTACACATTGCCCTAAGCGCACTGCAAAGGTGAAAATTTCTGCCACTTTACCTATAGTTGATGACATCTCGATATAAGTGAAACATTCTTGACTGGGACGTTAAACCCCGTTAAATCAAATAAATCAAATCACACACCCCACCCCACCCCTCCATTGTATAAGCATTTTTAAGCCTTTGAGGTACTCTTTAGGGAATCATTCTAAAAAAGCTCACTGTTGTGATGTAAAATACATAACTGCCGAGTGCCTGTTTTGAGACCAACAAATCATTACTATGGTCAATCCATGTTCACCTTACATAGTTTGTGGTACATACATGTATTAACTATCTGAATTGTCTTGTAGTTGCTAGTGACATATGGTTTCTATATACATTTGTATAAGTTTTATGTTGCAGCAGTTTTCATCAGTCTTTTAACATTGGAACTATCTGAAACCAGGCCCATTTGGACTTGAAGTACTTGAGGATACCTAAAAAAAAAACCTGACTCTGGATTAGAACTTAATAACAATAGATTAATAACATAACAATAATTAAATGATTTTAGAATTTTGTTATTTATTTTTGACACAATGTAATAGACACTGTAACACAACCTTCACCCTACTAAAGGTCAAAGGTTGCCCATTCTAAAGGTCATGACCCCTCCAGTGATTTTAATAATATATAATAATATATATATAAATATGTACAAAAAAACTTTAGACATTTACATATAATGGACTTCTATACAAACACAAATATCTCCATGTTTTTTTTTCTAGGTACATAATCTTTTCAACCCCTACTCACAAGTAAAATGATCAATATTCAAACAATAGATCATTCCACTGTGATTCAAGGGTTTGTTATAAAGCTGTGTGCCCTTTCAAATAAAATCAACATTAATAATCTGTTACTATAAATAGATTTTTAATTATTATGGATACAATAAGAATATATGTTATAGTAATAATAATAATAATAATTTACATTTAAAATATTGGAGGTTTTTTTAAGAGCCATGATTTTCAGATTTGGGAGGGGATATTTTCTTGGACTTAAATTTACACAAAAAATGGTACATCACTCTATACAAATTTCATATGTACATTGAAAACATGATTATAATTACAATGTTTACAAGTATCTAATGTCTGTATCACTGTTTGTGTGACAGCAAACCTTGCAAAAGAACGGGAGATGAATAATTTTAAATAAAATTTACTGATTTTTAGATACGTGGGTCTAAACTGATTCCATATCTTCATTTTCAGTTAACATGAACTATTTTCTGCGGAAAATAAATGTTTCCTTCTTTGGGGATTTAACTCAGTAAAACTGAGCCATAAGTTGTCATTTACAACATGCAACATCACTTTCTCCATATACCTGGCTTGTTTTATACAGGTAAAAACTCGTACAGGATACAGGAAACTCATATCTACAAAGATACTCATATTTTATGATATTTAAGGATTAATTATATTTTTCTGTGATTTGTAAAATTTTACTGACACATAACTTGGATATAGACAGTACATACTTTACTAAAACAAACAAACTGTAGGTTCGTAACACAATCTACAATTTATAAATACATTTCTTTAAAAAGACACCAACTTCTTTCTGGCGATATTTTAAATACTCTGTCATTTTACTAAGCATACTATACATTACACTATATATATATATATTTATATAATAATTATTATTATCAATTTATGAATAAAAAACAAATTTTAAAACACTATGGACTGAGAAAAAATGTATCACACTTAACATTTAAATAATCCCCTGGTACAATGTTTCATTTATAACATGAAACAGAATCCAAATTATTTAGTATTGAACCGATGATTCTGAGTAATTATGATTGGGTAACTACCACAACTACTCCAGGTAACTGAGTAACACATGTTGGCAGGTTATGATTACTGGTAGTCTGTCTGGATTTTGGAATATCTTTTACAACAATAATTACCAGTATTCTATCTCAAAGCTCAACAGTTAAATACTTTATTCATATTTATATTGCGCTGATCTTGCACCAAATTATCAGTTGGTCTTTTAAACATCAAATTCTCATTTTATAAAACATAGAATTATCATAACTTATAAAACATGGAAAATTATGTAACAATATAAACTCTAACAGCCATGTTTATTACCAACTTGCTGGACTATGTTATCAGATGACAATCTTTGCTGAGTGGTTACGAGGCATGATGTATTGTTTAAGTCATATATGACAATTGTGTGCTGACACTGTGATTATGGTTTAGTATGTTGTGATAAGGTTTTGTAACAAAGGTAATGAGCAATACATACAGTAAATGTAGATAGTTCATTCCATAAATCCAACCATATGTTAGTTTTGACGTTGATGTAAACAGTTCATGAAAACAAAATTCTGATCCAAGTAGCTGTATGTCCTAAACTAGTCCCACCCCTAAATTATTAATTTCATGTGAATCCTACATTTTATTCATTTAAGTGACTGTATTGAGTAGAGTCAAAAGTATTGTAATTTAAAGTTCTGTGATGTCATAAGTATTGTAATGTCATTTGTACTGTGATGTCATTTGTACTGTGATGTCAAAAGTATTGTAATTTAAAGTTCTGTGATGTCATAAGTATTGTGATGTCATTTGTACTGTGATGTCAAAAGTATTGTAATTTAAAGTTCTGTGATGTCATAAGTATTGTGATTTAAGTTTCGTGATGTCAAACTATTGTGAAGGTTTTATTTTTGTGATGTCAGAAGTATTGTGAAGGTTTAAGTTTTGTGATGTCAGAAGTATTGTGAAGGTTTAAGTTTTGCAATATCATAACTGTTGTGAATGGTTGAAGTTTTGTGACGTCAGAAGAGTTGTGATGTCATCTTGAGCCACATCAACAACATGCCATAATTATTGCGATAGCACCGAGCTTAAAGTTCAGCAACAAGACAGACAATAGTATTCAGAGATCTTCTTCACATAAAAACACAGCTCAAAGATGTTGTAAAATTTAACTAAACTCGATACTTGCTGATACCTACTTGAAACTGTCAAATATGTCCTTTTAAAAATTAAATATTTTAGACTTTAAAACAAAGAAAAAGTCCAAAGTACTGACTTATATAATATACAATATAATTATATAATTTCATGTAATTTTTGAGTTGCAGTAAAAAGAACAAACCTTTTCATTTAGCTCTCAATTAAACTTAAATTTATCATTTATTCTAAAAATTCAAAGTTTGTTAATCCTCATTTCATACAACTTACCAGTGCTATATTTTAAATACCAAATTCATGTTTATAAAATCAAACTCAGGTGTTGATCAACAATATTTACTTTATAACTTCAGGTGATTTTGAATTTAATTTGCAACAAGCATTTTAAGCAAGTAACTAACAAACCCCTTTACATTTTAATTACTTCAAGAAAGGGGCAGCATGTGTCCCTAAATATCTAGATAAATCCCAAGCCACTTTTTAAGCATTTCCCTTTTAGATAAAACCAGCAGACAAGGTCCTTCATCTTCACATAGAAATTTCATGAACCTTCATAATTTTATCTCTACTGAATAAAAAAATATCTAAAAGTAAACAAAATGGTTTCAAAACTGATTTCTATAAAAACAAATATATATATATATATATATATATATATATATATATATATATATATATATATATATATATATATATATATCTTGAGTTAAAAAATCAGATTTTTTGGCCCATAAAATTCTCATATAAAATAAGCAAAATTACCTACCTATCCCAAAATACTAAAAAAGTTAAAACAATTAAGTTTAAAAGTATGGAAAGTAAAATACTATAATGATAAATTAGATTTTTGTACTCACAAAGATGAGCTTCATAAAAATATTTATATTTCAATGACTATACTATAAAGACATACAGAATGCTTTCTCCCTAATACCACTCACCCTAACTCGGTCAGCAAATTTTGTGACATATCTAACATGACATGTATTAAATAAGTCGCCATTTAAAATTTATGAAATAGGAAGTTCTTTTGAAATAAATTATTACTTGAAATAATCAGTTTCCAAAATGATTTTTTTTATAAATAAAAAGTATCAGCTAACAACTGTATATTTAGATTTCTGTTAACAAACCGTATTTGTAAAACATGGCATCATTTTATTCCCTCTGTGTAGAAATGTGCTACATAGACACACACAAAACATTGTAGTTTTTATAACAACACCATGACAACACTGAAACAAGTACTAATACAGAATCCCAATTGGACCTTTCTTAATTCAAACCTTTCTGTTTTATACATGTTTTAAGAAAGAAATGTTCAGAACAATATTAAAACTTTAAATTGCTATAAATTAATCATTTAAAATATTTTCACCACAGATTTTTCAGTTTTGATATTTTCATAAAATTACCTTCAAAATGTCTTCAAGTTCAAAGTTATTACCCAGTACTTGATAATTGAATTACTGTAAATTTTACAATATATCAGAGAAATAAAAGTAACGAAACAATTCCCAATAAAAGCTAGTGTGTATGTTATTGTTATAAACACCAAAAATCTGATTTCCAAAGGTAAATAGCATTGACACAAAATTATAGCAAGGGCCTAAAAATATGACAACTAATTCTTACTTGTAATAATACAATCTTAGTAAGATACAGTACCCTACTAGAATAATGAACTCATTGTTTACTACCCCAAAACATAGTTGATTATTTACATAAAAGTATGCAAAATTAAGAAAAAGAAAAGAGTCTTGGAAAACCTTTATTGACTATTTCGGAAAATTTCTTTTTTTAAATTTACTACTGTTCAATACTTAGCTCTAATCTCTCTAAACTATGAAAGTAATCCATCAATTTTCACAGTAATCCATCAATTTTCACAGGTCACTAGAAACTAGGATAGTTTACCATTCCAAAACAAAAAGAGTAGTGTTTGATATTTAGCATGTGGAATTTCTAGGCCTTGAATTGATAAAAGAAATGTTTTGTAAATCAATAAATAGTTTCAAGCCTATAATGAGAGATGTTACTGGTTCAAAAATAATCTTAGACCTTTTGACCAGTAGAATTTACAAGACCTGTGACGAAAAAAAGAGTTAATAATCCATATATTATTTTTCAAGGTTTGACTCATTAAGACTCTAAGTGACAATGTTGTGTAAAATATTTTTTTTATATAATCTTAATAAAAAAAACTTTTCCTCAAAGCACTTTGAACACTTTCCAGGTGTGGAACACACTTTACAAAACATATTCACATGGTAACCAATACATACTGATTTCTAACTAAAACTCCTTAAAATGAATCAAATTCATGTATATCTTATATATAAAAACAATTACATCTTTCTGAACAATCATTCTAAGTTTTCTAACACAAAATAAATATTTACTATGATAAATTTAAGAAGTTTTAAAAAGTTCATCATACGATTCAAATCAAAGTACTGAAAGTACTGAAAATGTGCCGGAACTGAACAAACAATTCCAATCAAAGTACTGAAGGTACTGAAAATGTGCCGGAACTGAACAATTCAAATAATAAATAACTACAATAATTTAGAATTTCTCTAACAAGTAATGTCATTCAAATGAAGACAAACAGACACTTATTTTATACAAAATAAGTAACAGATTTCATTTGAAGTTGCACTCTACTTAACAAAATGGAATGATGTGAACATCTAATTTTCAGCACAGAATTTTGAACTAAAATAAGGTACACTCTTAATTCTGATAAATGACATTATGGTGACTAACAAGAACCTTGTATCTGAAAAACCTTTGTCAGACAACCCCCCAGTATCTATTTCCGAGACTACAGTAATTGTTTTAATGGACAAACATGTACCTTGTGTCGCCTTTGTCATACAATCACCCTGTATATACAGCTATTTC
Source organism: Tegillarca granosa (assembly GCA_029721355.1). NCBI lineage: Eukaryota > Metazoa > Mollusca > Bivalvia > Arcoida > Arcidae > Tegillarca > Tegillarca granosa. The sequence continues at coordinate 36,741,794 of CM056608.1, read as the reverse complement.
CCAGACTACAGTAATTGTTTTAATGGACTAACACGTACCTTGTGTCGCCTTAGTCAGACAATCCCCCTGTATGTACAGCTATTTCCCAGACTACAGTAATTGTTTTAATGGACAAACACGTACCTTGTGTCGCCTTAGTCAGACAATCCCCCTGTATGTACAGCTATTTCCCAGACTACAGTAATTGTTTTAATGGACTAACACATACCTTGTGTCGCCTTAGTCAGACATATCCCCTGTATGTACAGCTATTTCCCAGACTACAGTAATTGTTTTAATGGACAAACACGTACCTTGTGTCGCCTTAGTCAGACAATCCCCCTGTATGTACAGCTATTTCCCAGACTACAGTAATTGTTTTAATGGACAAACATGTACCTTGTGTCGCCTTAGTCAGACAATCCCCATGTATGTACAGCTATTTCCCAGACTACAGTAATTGTTTTAATGGACAAACACACCTTATGCATGCACAGCTTGTTGATAGATTTATCTTTTGATAGATTAACATTTGCATGCAAAAAGGTCATTCCATCCAAAGTGCGAGTCCATTTAATGGCTGTGCATGAGTAGGGTTAATCTACCCAAAAGGTGGTGTAGGAGTAGGGTTAGTCGATTTTTAATCAACTGACTAAGACTGAGAAAACAGAAAGTAAGTCAACACAATTACATGTAGCAACATCAGTGTTTACCCAAGATAAGTCCTAAAATCTATTCTGATAAAAAGATGTTCACATCCTGTTTCAATTTTTAAATTCCATCATCAAATAATGGTCTGTTGTATACTAATAAACTAAACTTGTAACAATTTTTATCAATATTTATTAATTTCAAGAAACTTTCTAGAGTATAATAATAAGTATATATTGAAGACTAGAAATCCATTTAGTTGTGTTTTAAAATATAGTGAAATCTGTATTTAAAAAAAACAAAAAACAAAAACAAAACAAAACAAAAAGTAAACCAAGTTTGTTTTAAATGAACTACAATGATAGAAATTGCAAAATTATTGATTATTATATCAATTTAAGTGTACCAAATAATTTTTCAGTCTGGTAGCTTTCAATTTAAACAGGATAAACTGTATGTATTCCATTCTAGGAACTTCAAATGTAATTTTTACATTTCAAGGTTTATCACATAAGTGACATGACTGATTTCATATAAGTAACATGAAGTTGCATGAGCAATTTTTTTGTGTAAGACCCAATTCAACTAACAATAATTCTAACAGACTGGAAGTTTTATTAGAAGAAATAAAACAAAGGACTGTTGAGGAAGAATATTGTAGCAGCCCATTTACATCTATTCTATGTCAAACTTCAAACCAAAACTTCTACATTTCTCCATACAAAAATACATTCATTAGAATATTCCAAAAATGGCATATATGTTAATTACACTAGAATTAAGTGTGATTATTAGCTTTATAACATTCTGTGTGAGTGAGCTAGAAATGAACAAAAAGTGCATAATTCAACTGAATTATTTTAATCCCTTTTTGGTGTACATATAGAATAGCTTTTAAAAATTCAATGAACCATAGTTGTAGACTTTAAATAAAATCTAAGAATGAGTATATAGGTGTTTATTTGTTTAACCAAGTCAGCCACATTAGCCACATGCCACATCAGCATCTTACAGTAATTCACTTACACAATTCCAAGGAGTAAATGTTAAAATGACATGCCTTTTTTAAAAAATAAATACATTAAAAAAATTTAAAAAGAACACTTGAGTAAAACATGATTTCTTAATTAAAATCTTAATTTAAAAAAAAAAAAAACATAAATCACCTTATTTTCACGAGAACTTGATCTTCAAAATTTATTAAGTGGTGAAAGGGCTGACCATTGCACTGTAGATTTGATGATGTGAAATTTTAAGTAATGAGATTTTTTTTTTTTTGGTACAAATTCACAAAAACAAAAGATTTTACAAAACTTAAAACTGATTAATAGTTATTTGAACATAAACATATTTTCATTACACACTGACAAAAAAATTCAATTTTTTAATCCCATTAAAACTTCATCCATAAGATCATCATCAATTTCACATGGTGATGAATTAGACACAGAACTAGAATGAATATGTTCTTTATTTGACAAAACAGGGGATGGCAGTGGAGAATTTTTATGTTTTGGTGATGGTGTCAGCGTCCTTGGAATTTTTATACCAGTATTTACACGTTTACCTCCATGGTCATTTTGATTTTCCACAGAAATATCAACATTACATTTCGGCGAGTTTGTCTTATTTTGCAGTGTTCGTGGAGACATTGTTTGACAATCAATAATGAGATTTTCAGGACTACTGACAGGACTGTTTGGACTAAGAACAGGTCTAGATGATGAACTAGTCCTTGGTTTTTTCCTAACAACTAAATTTTCAGTATCTTCATTGTCTTTCTCATCAATTGGTTGTTGAGCTTTAGGTGTTGGCACTTTGAAAACATCCTGTTTCTTTTTCTCAACTAAAATCTCTCCTGTTTCTCCATTCAACTTATTGACATTCTGAGACGGGGATTGTGTTCTTGACCTTTTCGCTGGACTACGAGAAGAATTCAATTCCTCTGATTTTCCCATTTCAGATTGTGAAGAAGATTTTGAATCGATGCTGTCATTTGAATCACTTGTACCAGAAACTTGACCATTTTTATTTTTGTCAGTTACATCGTCACCTGATAATTTTTTTTCTGAAGCAGACAGCAAAATAGATGTAAACAGATTCCTGTTTTCATTTTTACTATCTTTGGACACTAAAGTTTTCGCAGGGGAAATAACTTCTGACTGAGATCCAGATTTACGACTACTATCCATTTCACCACCTTTTCCACTGCCAATTTTGGCAGAGATAGAATCAGATCTATATTTGTGATTTGGAACAGAATCCACTTCATGTGGAGTTTGTAAGCCTAAATTTTGAACACTGGACTTTTCACTAGCACTTTCACTTTGACTGCTCTCGTTAATGTCTGACGAGCCTGAAGACAATTTTTTATAAAAATCCATTTCATGATGTTGTTTGGAATCATCTTTTTCGTTAGAACTACCACTCGTGTTACAATGACTGCCAGTACCAGAGGTCTGCTTAACATGAAGTTTGTCTACAATAGCTGACAAAGACCCTTTCCGAGCCCTAACTTTAGCAGCGCCAGAATTACTAATCTCTGATGATATCGAGGATGATGTAATTTTTTTATGAGTTTCGATTTCGTTAGAATAAGAGGCACTATTACTTTTATTTTGAGCACTAGACGGAGTAGCATTATACTGTGAAATTTTGCTTGCAGGATTCACATCAGATTTGTTTGAACTTGAAACAGTTGGCATTTCCGATTTTGATGGGACAGTATTTGTACTTTCTACTTTGCTTTGCACACCACTGTACACACTATTAACAGTTTTTACTGATGCTGAAGACAATGGTCTACCACCTGAAACGCCCCCTGAACTATTTGATCTGCTAACTGGATTTGGTTTGCTTGTGGTGTTGCTCTGAGTTGTAAATGTATTTGATTTAGAATTAGCAGTAGTTACATGACTAATACTAGGAGAACCTTTATGTTGTGATGCTACAGAACTGTTTGTAGAAGTTTGATGAGGTTTTGACAGAGTTGGCTGGTTGTTGTTGTTAACGGATGTGTTTGTATTTGTAGTAGTAGTTGTTGTTGTTGTTACTGTACTTGTTTTGTTCACACTTGCATTACCTGAGGAAGCTGAGCTTAGTTTTGGAATTGGCGGTAAACTAGCGATTCCGCTTGCATTTGTATTCAAAAACGATAATACAGACGCTGCATTGTTAAAATGGTTTCCGGGTTGACTTTTACTCCCAGCTGAGGTAGATATAGGAGATTTGTTATGAGAACTGTTCGACTTGGATAAAATTGGAGTATTTCTCCCACCTGACACAGATGGCGACCCCCCTTTCCGATCACCTGAATATGATTTTGTTGAAGAACTTTTTCCAGTCCCAGAAATGGAACTACTTCGTCCCACTGTTGTACTACTTTTTCCCGAATGCGACGATGCACTTTTGCCTGAGGTAGAAGACACTGATGCTGAGCTTTTATAAACAGGGGAAACAGACCCTTTATTGAATCCTGGGGGTGTTTTTGCGGATGTTGGAGTTGTTGCTTTTCCTGATGAAGTTGTCATTGCAGTTGGGATTTTTCCTGTAGTAGGAGTAGTAGGTGTCGTTGCTTTTCCAGATGGTGGAGTTTGGGTTACGTTTCCTTTCGAGGATACACCTGAGGTGGCTAAGGAAACTGCACCCATGCGCCCTATTGTTGTAGATGTTGGTGTAAGGGATACTTTCCCTTGTTGCACAGTTGGTGATGGTGTTGCTGATGATGGTGTCAATGATGAAGATGATGGCATTGATGTTGGAGTTTTTGCACCACTAACACTCATGGATGTTGAATTTGGTAATGTTATAGGTTTTAATTTAATGGTAGGGGTTTTCATAAGCTTTGAGTCTGATTTACTTACACCAGAACCGACGGATGATGAGCGATGTGATTTATGAGATGTGGATTTCTGGCTATTTTTCTCTTTTAAGGAACTTTCTGATGAAGAATGTTTCACAGAGTGTTCTTTCACAGATTTCCTAGAGGAATCTAACTTCTCCCGATTAGAAGGAGATGCAGTTTTAGGACTGCTGGTCTCCAAACGAACACCACTTTTAATAATTTTAAGTTTCATATTTGGTTTTAAATCATTACTGGACCCATCAGTATCCACAGTGGTGGACAAACTATACACTGCGGATTCATCCAGTGATGTACTTTTATAAGAATCTCCCAACTTCTTCTTCTTTTTCTCTTTCTTAGAGTCACATTTTTCCCGTTTTCTCTTCCCTGATTCACCAGAGAGACTATGACGAGATTCTTTTTTCTTACGCTTTGGGTCATAAATGGTAGAATTTTTATTTTTATTTGATATTTGAAGCCTTATAGGTGGAGAAGCACTTACAGTGATAGGAAGTATAAAGGGTTCATCCTCATCACTGTTAAACTCAAACATTTCCTCTTTTGACTTATTTTTTCTACGCAAGTCTAACAGCTCTGAGGGGGATGAGCTAGTCCGATCTAAATGTCTTAATCCTGTAGGCAGTTTTAATTTTAGTTTGCCCTCAGTTTTAATTTTGTCGTTTTTAATATCTTGCTGTGGCGGGGTTCGATTTCCCCCTGATTTGTCTTTTCTACCTGCCATTAATAATGATTTAAGATCATGTCCGTCATACTTTTCCTCTTTAATTTCCCGTTTCACATCTACAGTTGTATTTGCTATAGATGAATTTGCTGCCATTCTTGAGCCAATCATTGCACATGGAACAAAATTATTAGTATCACATGACTTAGTGGGCGTGTTAGAGGTTGATCCTCCAGACGTCTCACTGTTGCTAAAACTGGGCGTAAATTTCCCACCAACATTACTATGTCCACCTTCTGTACCTTCTGTGGAATGCTGGCTTTGAGCACTTTGATTAGAATTTTGCCGACTAAAAGAATTGTAAGGAATAGTAGAGGGAGATTCAGCCTCTACCACACTATTAGTCTGTTTTGCGTATGTAAGGTCTTTTGTCTTCAACACCTCTCCCGACCTACCGAGGAGTTCCTCAAGAGAGGTAGACGTTTTCTCGTTTTTTGGAACTGTGTTGAAATGATTTCTTGCACTGTCCGGATCAGTCCCCGGTTCCATATCTTTCCTATAGTCAGAAAGCATATAGGTTAAATTGTCATTATCCTGACTCATGGATTGATTTTGCTTTGATATATAATTATCCATTGTGTTTTCTAACTTTTTCACATGCGATTCAGATGATAACGAATCAGAATCGGTCAAATCTATTATAGATGTATGCCCTGACTGATGGTGCAGTGAATTTGGATGTTGCAAATCTGAGTCAAAATTATTCGATTCTAACCCCAATAAATTATTATTATTATTGTTTTCACTTTCAACAGTTCTATGAAATTTTGTTGAAGGGCTAGTACCAGATGAATCTGTACGTGATATTTTTCTCTTTGGCCCACGTTTATTTTTAGTCACTGGCAGTGCTGAAGCCAACGATGTAGTTTCCTCCAGTAATTTTGACAACATTGGACTTTCCGTAACTGGAGGAGGTTCGGGACTTGGTGAATTCTGATCAAGTAAGGTGGCTAGTAATGGATTGCTCTGAGGTTTTTCATCCTTTTCTTTCTCTGGGATTGACAATAAGTTTGACGGTTCTATAAAAGCAACACCACCTCCTGGATTTGGAACTTGACTCGGAACAGCAGGAGGTGGTTTGGTTGGCCCAGGTGGCAGTACTCCTGAGTACATATTTGTCAACACAGATGGTACAATTGTCTCTGAAGCCAAGGAATTGTTTGAATAGTTCATAATACTACTAAACCACTGTGGCGTTTTGTTACTTTCTTTACATGGTACTGGTTCTGGTGATGGTTCCTTCCTCAGCTGTTCTGATACTTTAAATATCACTGACCTTAATGTCACTGGTATTGACAGACACCTGAGAAATTAAAATAGACAATCAATATAACTTAATTTACTGAAACATTTAATTAGTGAAATCAGAATGATCATCTAATATCTCAATTTTTTAAAGATACCTGATTAGTAAAAATTAACAGCCAAATGAATTTCTTACAATTTACTGAAAACCACTCAATATAAAAAAAGGAAATTTATAGATGGATCTCACAATTTCGTTATTTTATTTCTTTCAAATTTTATTTACTTAAGTAAACTGATGTCAAAGTATGACAAAGCAGTATCTTGTACAAGAATTCCACGAATTCAAATGCCTCACTTGGTTAGTTTTTAATCGAGTAGTAAATACATTACTTTAACATAAACTTTCACATTTCGACATTCCGCCGTCACGGCCACCCGAAAAGTAACACCAAAGTCTCGCCATATGGAATGCCAGGCTCCACAACAACTTAAAATGCAGTGTTACATGGAAAACTGGATTTCTGTTAAGTTTGTAATTTGTGTAAGTTGAGTTTGACCATAAAGTTCAATGATGAAGAAAACATAATAAGAACTATATTAATGTGATGTTAAAATGTACTTCATCAATTTAGGCCATGTAAAACAAATTCTCTGGTTCTCAGATACTTTTTTTTCAAAAAGTGGCAAGGTAGGTGGGTATTTTATTTTATTATTTTATTTCACAAACTTATGCACATCAATTTACAGAGATTTACTGGAGAAAGGATCAGCTTATTGGGCATCAACTATTGTGCCAAGTAGATTCATTTTTAATCCATTAATGATCAATTTTGCAGGCATGATTAAGATAACTGATCCTTCAATGTTTCACTCCATCCAGTTACCAAATAGAAGGGTATAAGCAGATATACTAGGGTTAATATTTCAATACACTGACTTAATAACTTAATCAAAGAACTCTACATTGTACCAGGCTACTAAAAACAGGAAAACATTACACTCAAGACAGACCTTTTATCAAAATTAAACAGAGAAACTCTCTGTGTGTGTGTGTGTGTGTGTGTGTGTGTGTGTGTGTGTGTGTGTGTGTGTGTGTGTGTGGTGTGTGTGTGTGTGTGTGTGTGTGTGTGTGTGTGTGTGTGTGTGTGTGTGTTTACCTCTGAAAAATCTTTGATGCAGTATCATCAGAACATAATGAGTTTCCTTCATCTTCTATACAAACTTTAAATTTTACATTTGTAATATCACTTAAATCTAACTCAGCTGAAAATAAAAATCAAAATAATAAGAGTTGTCATTCTTTGTTTCATCTTTCAAAAATTAACATTATGAAAGAGGGGGTACCATTTATATGAGGGATGTTCCAACTTATCAAAATAATTGGACTGATAGTATGGTAGACTTTAACCAACTAAACAAATAATCAGAAAAATAATTGATTACAAAACAATTACTAACAAACAAATTTCCCAGACTTAACACTTTGAGATTTCTCTATATTCCATTGCTTACTATCACATTTGTATTGAAAAATTACATGACCATCTATACCTAAAGTTGCCCAAATAAACCTGCTAAGCAAACTTTTATTAGATACTGTCATATCTTTTATTCTACAAGCCTGACCACTGCATTATTTAACTGCTAATGGACAACATTATCAAAATTAGTTTCATTTTCATTTTTATAGATTTTTATTTCCCCAATAACAAATATTATGGACTTTTACCTCAAACATTACTTAAAGCTGCATTAAGTTTTTCAATTTTCTGAATTTTTTTTTGAATTTCTAAAAATATATTATTTTAAAAGTAGATATCTTCTAACCACGATCCGTGACATTCATTTTCTAAAATTTCATTTCTTTTAGCTGTAAATAAACGGAATCCTCTGACCGGTTGGTCAGTGTTCTACGATGGTAATTATGAGCTTGGAGCATGCGCACGGATGTACGTAAAAGCCTAGAATTGAAAGTGAAACATGACAGATTGCATTAATTGTCCTTCATTAATATCCAGATGTATTTGAAATGGTGTTATTTATCCCTTACTAAGTCACAAATGACAAATTCAACAAAGTTCTGTGTTTAATTTATCGTATTTCAACATTGTTGTGTTTAAATGACCCGGGTTTTGATGACGTAACCATGTTCTAATATTAGATCCCAAATGCCGCATCTCGCTGGGTAAATACTGTAATTTCTGTATTTATTTGAGCTTTTATCGTTGAACCAAATGTAACATTCTTCATTAGGAACATCATTTATTAGATAAGCACCGTTATAATTTTTTCTTTGGAAAACTTAATGCAGCTTTAAAAAACAAAAAAAACAACCATTTTTTTTTTTTTTTTTTTTACAATAAATGATTATTAGGACAAACTGCTAACAGTATTTAATATATTGTATTAACCTGTAATTAACAAAACCTGTCTTACTTGAATAAGAACTATGGACCAAAGGATGTATGATTTAGACATGTTAGTCTGACATGCTTATACCTAAATAAATTAGTATGAAATTTTAAACAAAATCAAACTTACCAGTTACCATGGCATCCTGTAATGGATGTTCAAACATAATAGTAAACTGCTGTAGAGATACAGCTGATAATTCAAACACTACAGAACTTCGGTGGTCTGAAAAAACAAAAACGAAAAATTAATTAATATTTGTTAATCTTTATAACAATTTAGCACTGTCTGTAGATAGGGCAATGAAGATATCATCCTCACATATATTGTTAATTTTGTTTACTAGTATATGGTATAACGAACTTTGTGGTTCAGAAGAGAAATGGGCAAAATAATGTCATGAACAACCTGACAACAAATATCAGCAGTGTTCTGTCCAGAATTGTAGTTAGTGGAGTAATCATGGCCCACGCCTCTTATAAACACAGGCCGTTTTTTTCAAATTTTGGTTGACATAATGAGACATAAGTTGATTCACACAAAGATTGGTAGTGGCCAGGTTTGGGCCACAAACTTTAATTTTATGGGTTAAATTTACCATTTTAAAAGGACATGGGTGCAAGGGCCAATTCTAGATTGAGCACCTGTGTAAGCCTCCATTTAGATTTTTGAAAACACCACCTTGGACATACAAATAATAACTGGATATGTTCATTATAGAGGACAAATTATTACTTACTTTGATTAGCATATGGTCGTATACAACTGCCAACTACAGTGTTGAATAAAAGTTGTTGTCGTAAATGGTTTAGGACCTGAGCTACATTGGTTGGATGTGTAAACGGTATATGACTGACCATCACAGCAGGCTGATCTAAAGAGTTCCCATTCACATCTCTTATAAAGTAAACATGTTGCTGATCTGGCAAGGTCTAAAATATTAAAAATTTATTTTTACATTACAACTTCAGACATATATACAAGGTGTATGTCAATGTCATCTGCATATCTAGTCTGTGAGAATGACTTTAACCTAGAACTATAAGCTATATTTGTCAAACAAGAGATCCCGGTAAACACTAACAAATGTTTTTGATAAAGTTTGTCAAAAATCCTACGATCCATGTGACATCGACTTCAAACCATTATAATTAAACAAGCCTAATGACAAATACATGTATATCTTATGTTGGTACATGATTATGTTGTGTTTGATCAAGTTGCTATAGAACAGGTAAGAAGATACCGAAAAAACATAAATGTGATGGAAAGACAGATAAATAAAATGTTGAATTTAAAATAAAAAAATGTAAATGTAACCTTTGTGATTAAAAAACCATATAATTATGACATCCTTTTACAATTCAGCTTTTGAAATAAGTAATTATAATGTTTGTTCTCTGAAATAAAATTACAAGGGGAGTTTTATGAACTGGGATTAAAATAAAAGATTTTGAGATTTACAACAATGACTTAAGGATAAAAGATAAATGATTTCGTCACTGACAAATTACTGAAACTTTATCAATTCATACAGCGAAACACTTACAAAAAATTTTCTTCATATAAAATGGCAAATCATTTTGAAACATGAGAATTCTAAATAAATTCTGGACTAAAGATTTTGTTCAGAGCAAAGACAGTTTCATTTCTAAACTTCACTCAGCTGACAAATGAATAGGAAATAGAAAATACATGGGCATTATCTGAATGCCTGTCCAAGGGAAATAACTCTAATGATACTTAATTCCAAATAAGTCTGATGATCTTACTAGTTCAGAACAGAACTTAACTGTAATAAAAATAAAAGAACTTACCACAAAAAATTGACTATCATCACAGATTTTACCATTAGTTGTCTTTTCTAATATCAAATTTAATAAAGTTTTGGTTTCACTTGCAGTTATCACATCTAAATCTAAAATAGAGAAAGATTAACAATAATAAGTAAATTTTTAACAAAATAAAATAAAAAACTTTACTATAGAATTTAATTTGTTGAAAAATAGTAAAATAATAGATTAACATTTTACATATCTTGCTAAAAAAAAGTGTATTCGACGATAGTGAAAACTCAAGAAAGGTGATGAAAACAATACCAGTGTATTGTCTCTGCTTTTTCTGTGTCAAAAAATCATTCACTCAAACCCAGCTGATCAGTTCATGGATTGAAGGGAAGATTGGAGAGGGAAACTGTAACTGTATCTGATCTGTGGCCTATTTGTTTTGGAGAGGCATATTATTCACTTAAATGTAACACTGCATGTAACTCTGATAACAGATAAATTTGTTTGTGTGTGTGTGTGTGTGTGTGTGGGGGGGGGGTCTTGTTTGTCCAAGAGCAGTTTATTACACTCTTTCAGCAATGTATAGCTTTGACAACAGACAAAACCAATGGTCGGGGATTGTGACTGTAAATTGTTTGTCTAGGAGTAAGGTATATAATAAACTTACTTGTAACACTCTGTATAGATCTGACAACAGACAAAGCTAATGGTCGGGGATTGTGGCTGTAAATTGTGTGTCTAGGAGTGAGATATATAATAAACTTACTTGTAACACTCTGTATAGATCTGACGGCAGATTAAGCTAATGGTCGGGGATTGTGGCTGTAAATTGTGTGTCTAGGAGTGAGATATATAATAAACTTACTTATAACACTCTGTATAGATCTGACGACAGACAAAGCTAATGGTCGGGGATTGTGGCTGTAAATTGTGTGTCTAGGAGTGAGATATATAATAAACTTACTTGTAACACTCTGTATAGATCTGACAACAGACAAAGCTAATGGTCAGGGATTGTGGCTGTAAATTGTGTGTCTAGGAGTGAGATATATAATAAACTTACTTGTAACACTCTGTATAGATCTGACGACAGACAAAGCTAATGGTCGGGGATTGTGGCTGTAAATCGTGTGTCTAGGAGTGAGATATATAATAAACTTACTTGTAACACTCTGTATAGATCTGACGACAGACAAAGCTAATGGTTGGGGATTGAGGCTGTAAATCATGTGTCTAGGAGTGAGATATATAATAAACTTACTTGTAACACTCTGTATAGATCTGACGACAGACAAAGCTAATGGTCGGGGATTGTGGCTGTAAATCGTGTGTCTAGGAGTGAGATATATAATAAACTTACTTGTAACACTCTGTATAGATCTGACGACAGACAAAGCTAATGGTTGGGGATTGAGGCTGTAAATCGTGTGTCTAGGAGTGAGATATATAATAAACTTACTTGTAACACTCTGTATAGATCTGACGACAGACAAAGCTAATGGTTGGGGATTGAGGCTGTAAATCGTGTGTCTAGGAGTGAGATATATAATAAACTTACTTGTAACACTCTGTATAGATCTGACGACAGACAAAGCTAATGGTCGGGGATTGTGAATTGTGTCTAGGAGTGAGATATATAATAAACTTACTTGTAACACTCTGTATAGATCTGACGACAGACAAAGCTAATGGTCGGGGATTGTGGCTGTAAATTGTGTGTCTAGGAGTGAGAGATATAATAAACTTACTTGTAACACTCTGTATAGATCTGACGACAGACAAAGCTACTGGTACAGGCTGAGGTAAAACTAAGACAAAACTAGCAGGTAGTTCTGTACTGTTTACATTAGCAAGTCCTTGAAATGAGGGCAAACTGTAATAAATGAAATATACAAACATTAAAGGTAATTGGACAATTTATCAGTTCCATGTGTAGATCCACATTTGTGTTTTACGATAACATGGTCAACAAATGTACTTCTAATAAAAAAGAGTTCCAGCAGACATATAAGCTAATTTGTCTTCTATATAATGTTAAAGGACAAAATAGGTTTTCCAGAAAGTTGTTTGTATCCATTCTACAGTTTGAAAAATAATATTTTTCTTTTCAAATGAATTACAAAATTAATACATGTAATTGGTGAACAAAGTATTGTCATCAAATAAAACATGAAATCTAAATCATTGTTTTCTTCTCTGCTCAATCAATTTTGATTTTTTAGCTGATTTAAGAAGCCATCAAGATCTGGCCTTATAAAAGCTACAGTACACGAACAGTGCTCCAAGCCTAGAAAATACTCAAAAATTTCAACAAAAAATTGCATTCTGCAACTACAAATTGTTGCTATCATGGCAAATAAAATTTTTGAGTTTAGCCACTGTCAAAATCAGGAAACCTGGATATTTTGTCTACAACCAGTTCTGACAATTAGTCTTACCCTCAACAATATCAGCAAAGTGTTTGAAACAAAGGAAATGTCTATACTGTAAAGTGCATAACTGACTATGATTTAATTTTACATTATGGAAATTGGATGGCGATAAATGCTTTTTAATTATGGGGTTTAGGACAATTAACAATTGTTTTAGTTTTCTTTTATCTTTTTGCAAACTAGAAAATAAACTGATAAGGTTTGGTCATCTAGAATTTGACATGGCAACAAAAATCTTAAAATGGCTACTCAATTTATTTTAAATTAGAAGCCATATGGCTACCGTTTTTCAAAAAACCCACTAGGAGCACTGGTGTATCTGATGAGGTAAGTTGATATGTTTTGTTGTTAACATCGTCTCAGAAACAACGATAAAGCTTTTCTGTACATCTAGTCCTTCAATGGTTCTTTAAGTGATCAGTTCACAATTTCAAAAGTAAAAGTATCTTACATAAGCTAATAGCTTGTAAATATTACTGTAGCTAAAATGATGGTACTAATGTCAAAACACCTTCAAGCTTTTCACAATATTATTAATCTGGCGAGGGCAGGTAATTTTTATAGTGACAGTACAAACTTGGCTGCACTTGCCAAGTCTTAAAAAGTTACGGAAAGGTGGGTTAAAAAGTTACGGAAAGGTGAGTAAAAAAGATACAGAAAGGTGGGTTAAAAAATTGTGGAAAGGTGAGTAAAAAAGTTACGGAAAGGTGAGTAAAAAAGTTACGGAAAGGTGGGTTAAAAAGTTACGGAAAGGTGAGTAAAAAAGTTACGGAAAGGTGGGTTAAAAGTTACGGAAAGGTGAGTAAAAAAGATACAGAAAGGTGGGTTAAAAAATTGTGGAAAGGTGAGTAAAAAAGTTACGGAAAGGTGAGTAAAAAAGTTACGAAAAGGTGGGTTAAAAAGTTACGGAAAGGTGAGTAAAAAAGTTACGGAAAGGTGGGTTAAAAAGTTGCAGAAAGGTGGGTAAAAAAGTTGCGGAAAGGTGGGTAAAAAAGTTGCGGAAAGGTGGGTTAAAAAGTTGCAGAAAGGTGGGTAAAAAAGTTGCGGAAAGGTGGGTTAAAAAGTTGCGGAAAGGTGGGTTAAAAAGTTGCAGAAAGGTGGGTTAAAAAGTTGCGGAAAGGTGAGTTAAAAAGTTACGGAAAGGTGGGTAAAAAAGTTACAGAAAGGTGGGTAAAAAGTTAGTATCAAGCCCTGTAAACTCACCTTTTATTTTCTTCTTTTATAACGGACATGAGTGGTATTGTCTGTAATCTGTTTGATGCATATTGCTCTATACAGATTGTTACACTTTGGCCTAAATCATGTTCAATTATGTCTAAAACAAATACAGAAAAACAAAATTGTTAACATTTTACAGGATAATTACTTTACAACAATGCTTTTTACACAAATATAAACCGGTATGATGAAATATCATCAAAAGAATTAGTGGAATAGGGGAGGAGTGGAGGACTGGTGTTTTATGCCCAGTCAAGATTCTTTCAGTTATTTTTAGGTTGACAATTTTGGGATGGTGGAAGAAACCTGAGTGTTCAGAGAAAACCACTGACCTTCGGCAAGCAAACAAACAAAATTTCTCACACTAGCATCGGTCCCGAGTGGGATTCAAACCCAAAGGAATTAGTCATGCTTCTAATATTAGGAAGAAATAACTGACAGAACAACCCCTCCCCCCACCCCCTAAAATAAAAAAATAAAAATAAAAAGCTTACCAAAAAGAAATAAAAAAATAATAAGAAAATATAAAAGAAGAGAGAAAAGGGAACTAACTCTTATCAAACCAAATATACATCAAGTAAACTATGATTTATAACAATTTTTTTCCTGTATTCACTTTTTTTTTAATCTCCTTTTTCTGGGCCAAGTTTCATTCGAAAAAAAAAAGTCTGGTTCATACGCAAATAATGAATGATGTGATTTGGTTATGTTCTTACCTACCTTCTACAGTCATTGAATGATGTGATTTGGTTATGTTCTTACTTACCTTCTACAGTCATTGAATGATGTGATTTGGTTATGTTCTTACTTACCTTCTACAGTCATTGAATGATGTGATTTGGTTATGTTCTTACTTACCTTCTACAGTCATTGAATGATGTGATTTGGTTATGTTCTTACTTACCTTCTACAGTCATTGAATGATGTGATTTGGTTATGTTCTTACTTACCTTCTACAGTCATTGAATGATGTGATTTGGTTATGTTCTTACTTACCTTCTACAGTCATTGAATGATGTGATTTGGTTATGTTCTTACTTACCTTCTACAGTCATTGAATGATGTGATTTGGTTTTCTTATCTAACAAATCATATGGCGATACAAAATAAATTAATTTCATTGGATACCCTGAAACAAAAATTAAATCCACATACATATATGATTATGTAGATATTTTTATTTACATAGTTCGATTATTGGATATTGTAAGCCATTACTTTCTTAAAGCTTTTAACCGCATTACATGGTTTTCCACTTAACAGTTTATTAAAAAGAAAAATCTACAATTTATCAGCTGAAATCTCGAGTTTTCCCATGAATGGATTGGTGTCCGCTTCAGAAAATTCAACTTCCTCAATCAGAACTGGGATAAATACCTGCCTGATACTTTTTCTTTTCCTAATTGTAGGATATCTGGATTGACAGCCAGGCCTCACCCTTATAAAAGGAATAATAAAAGGCCTTGATATTCTAAATTGGATGATGATGATGATGATGATGATGATGATGATAATGATATGCCAATGTCAGATTTAAAGGCAGTGAGAGACAATGTGGTTCATAAACTTGTGCTTTAGACCTCCATGCCCCCAGCCTAATGAGCTTACAGGCTTAGGACACTCTAATTTAAATCATAAATTAACAGACTATAACACTTACCCCCTTTTCTTGGCAACAAAATTCCCAATGGTGATTTATGAATATAGTTAGCTACACCATTTATTGAGCTACAAAAGAATAGAAAAATATTTTTATAACAATGAAATATCAAAATATTCATTCACCAATTTTAAAAAATCATGTTTTCAATATGTTTAATAAGCCACTGTTTTTTAGTTTTTTGTTATCATTATTTTTTTTTTTTTTTAACATCTCTGGGATATTTAGAATTTCCTTATATTTGTTTTCACAAGTCATCATGATAGGTTTCTGAAATACAACACCTGACACTCAAAGTAAAGATCACTAAGCAAAACAACTTAACACCACAAGGAGGAGTGAGGAAGTAAGCACCAAGAAAAAAAATATCAAAAATGATAATCAAACAACAAAAAATAAACAGACTAAAATAACAAAACACTCGCCAAATAAACAGACTCAATAACAAAACACTTGCCAAATAAACAGACTCAATAACAAAACACTCGCCAAATAAACAGACTCAATAACAAAAAACTCGCCAAATAAACAGACTCAATAACAAAACACTTGCCAAATAAACAGACTCAATAACAAAAAACTTGCCAAATAAATGGTTTAATAACAAAACACTCACCAAATAAACAGACTCAATAACAAAACATTTGCCAAATAAAAGACTCAATAACAAAACACTCCCCTACAAATCATTTCATTTGGGAGTGCAAAAAATATTTTGTTCTTTTGTTTAAAGAAGGTGAAACCAATGGCTTAAAAACAATTAAAAATATAAGTGATTATGTTTGTCTACGACTTTCATCAAAAATTGTTGTCATCCTTAATGGAAAAATGACTAAAATCTCCCAAAACAAAGATAGATACACTAGCAAATTAAGTCGAGTTACCTTGTATCAATTTTTCAATCTAACAGCAAAAAGGCAATGTTCAATTTGAATTAAAATTCTGATTCAATGAATTCCCCAGAGCACCACATGATACCTCATAGCATTTGTACGGGACAATTATTTGTATTGGCAATGGAATCGCATAATGTGACCTTTCCCCGTAATAATGATATTTTCAGGAATAATTGACATAAACGTTATACACTTCATTCTGTACAAACAGTAAGAGGTATTGATCACGTGGTATGCTGGCAAGTTCCAATCACTGTATTTATGTAAGAGAAAATTCACAAAATATTACGGATCTAACAGTTAATGGTCTCAAGACTGGCCAACTGGTCAACTGGTCAACTGGCCGACTGTCCTACTGGCTGACTGGCCTTAATTTCAGACACACAAACAACAAGAACAATAATATTTTTATTATTCAGAACAAATGCAGTTAATAAACATACTTGTTTTTGTTTATAACTCTCATTACTTTTTATCACGTTGATGTTCCAATATTAAACCACCTGTTGTTTACAGATAATAGCAATGAGAGTTTATCATTTCTTAAGAACTTACCTTTGTAACTGAGCCAAATCGTTGAGATCCGTTTCTAAAGAATGTAATGCTAAAAAAGCCTTGGACTTCTGTTTTCTGAAAATATCAAAAAATTTCCTTTTAATTTAAAAAACACAGTCATGCTTTCCCTCTCCTAAATGGAAATAAGGCCACAATCATGTATACAAGAAAAATGTCGAGAAATTTACACAAGTTTCAAATAGAACATAGAATTGATGATTAACTATTTTTTCATTCATTTAAATACTTTTATGTTATGTTTATTGTTCAGATAGCCAGAGTAAACTGAACTAAGTTATTAATATTGAATCTAAAGCTGCATTAAGTTTTTCAATTTCCTGAATTTTTTTTGATTTTCTAAAAATATATTTTTTTAAAAATAGATATCTTCTAACCATGATCCGTGACATTCATTTTCTAAAATTTCATTTCATTTAGCTGTAAATAAACAGAATCCTCTGACCGGTTGGTCAGTGTTTTACGATGGTAATTATGAGCTTGGAGCATGCGCATGAATGTACGGAAAAACCCTAGAATCGAAGGTGAAACATGACAGATTGCATTAATTGTCCTTTATTAATATCAAGATGTATTTGAAATGGTGTTATGTATCCCTTACTAAGTCACAAATGACAAATTCAACGAAGTTCTGTGTTTAATTTATCGTATTTCACCAATTTGAAAGTTGTGTTTAAATGACCAGGGTTTTGATGATGTAACCATGTTCTAATATTAGATCCCAAATGCTGCATCTCGCTGGGTAAATACTGTAATTTCTGTATTTATTCAAGCTTTTATCGTTGAACCAAATGTAACATTGTTCATTTAGGAACAGCATTAATTAGATTAGCACTGTTTTAATTTTTTCTTTGGAAAACTTAAATGTAGCTTTAAATGTTTACATTACAGGGCTTGGGCTGTCGATCCCCAGTGGCACCAATTGCGAAAAATATTTGAATCTGGCGAAACTTTATTAGATTGGCAAAAGTGTCTGGCAAATTAAAAATAAAATTTGTGAGAATAAAATGAAGTTGGCGAGTGTTAATATTAACTTTTCTGTGTGAAATTGTTGTGTATTTCACGGCTGGATGCACCTCTTTTCTGTAAAGTAAGCCTATATTAGCTGTTTGTTTACATCGTCGATCACGTGATCACTGAACAGCTCCCTTTAAACACTATTTTAATTAAAGGAATTAGCCTCTATAATTAATTATGGCTAATCAGTTTCTGTTTTGAAAATGCTAAAAATTTAGTTGGTGTTTACGAAAGTTTCGAAAGCCCCCTTAATAAATCTGAATTTAAACACCGACAAATTAGCTCTTCCAGAGCTCTTTCTTATGACCAGTCAATGAATCATTTTATCTACTTGATTCATGAGAGAACCCATCTCATTGTCTGTTTAAACACATAATCCTGTGAAAAATTATACAAAACCATCCAAATCCCAATCTAATGTGAAACATATCTAATTGAATAATGATCATTTAAAGTTTTGGTTGTCATTTGATAACGAAACTGTTTTTTATGACATGTAAATTTTAGATGCGCAAGATAAACAGTTTTACTTTTGGATCATGCACTAACTATCGTACTTAACACTTATACTATACCAATCATCTTCAGATCATGAAAAAATTGTTACCTTACATTGACTTCCCTACTTTTGAACAAAAGTTGAAACTTTGTACGACAAGGAAAAAAATCTATAATTTGTGCTATGCAATCTGTTTATTGGTTATCAAAGGAAAATGTAATTAGAATTGCAAGCACTCCAGGGTTGTACAGATCTAGGAAATTTGCACTGGTGGAAATGCTATATATAAGTCTGATTTGACCCCAATGTAGAAATCATGTCCAACTTCCTTTAGTTCTAGATTGAACACTTCTGGCAGCATAGATATATCCCAAACAAAGATGTTCTACTGACTGCGCCAACCAATTATGTACAACAACCAGTAAGATTAACTTTTTCATAATGGCGAAAAGGATTTCCGACTAGAGACATGTACATTGTTGCAGAAGATGGGTTGGCAAAACAAAAAAAGATTCCAGGGCTAGCCCTGCAATACTTTTTATTTTCTAATTTCATTCCTTTGTTAAATCTACAAGAAAATTATTTAGTTCAAAAATGTCCCAGATTCACTCTATACTGTTTTATCCTAACATCAAAAGGCAATCTGTGTAATTATAAAATATTTATAAAATTTGATAAAATACACTAAACAAGAGGCCCATGGGCCTTAACGCTCACCTGAAGATATGTCCAATATTGTTTGCAAAGTGCAATAGACAATATATTATGTACAGAAACTTTAAAAGTTTTCTCAAGTTAAGAACTCCCACAAAACTTAATCAGAAATATATCCACTCACATTTCATTCATAAGTAGCTTATACAATATGCATGAAGTAACTGTAGTGCAATGAATAATTTCCAAATCATTAATCAATTTCAGTATACTTATGCAGCTATGTCCTTGACCTTTGAACATATATGACCTTGAACCATATATGATTGTCATGTCAATACCTATAATATTCTAATATACATGCCTATGCATGAAATTAATAGCTTTCAAGATAATTAATAATCTTAGTATTTCTATGTTGATATAACCTTGACCTTTGAACATATAACCTTAAACCATATATCAAAATGATCGTTGTCGCAATACCTACAATATTCTAATACACATGTTTATACAAAAGTTATTAGTTTTCAAGATAATTAGCAATTTAAGTCTTCTTTTGCAGCAGTGACCTTGACCTTTCAACATATGACCTTGTACCATACATCATAATGATCCAGGGCTTGCGTTGTTGATCGCCAGGGTTAGGGTTAGCCAATTGTGAAAAATATTTGAATCTGCGAAAAGAAATTAAAATTGGCGAAAGTGTCTGGCGAATTCAAAATAAAATTGGCAAAAATAAAATGTAGTTGGCGAATGTTAATATTAACTTTTCTGTGTCAAACTGTTGTGTATTTCATGGTTGAACGCATCTCATTTCTTTATAGTATGCCTATAATAATTGTTTACATCGTCGATCATGTGATCACTGAACCGCGTCCTTTAAACATTATCGCAAAGTTGACAAATGAATAAACACACTAATTGGATTAAAGGAATTAGCCTCTATAATTAATTGTGGCTAATCGGTTTCTGTTTTGAATATGCTAAAACTTGGTTGGTGTTTACGACAGTTTCGGAAGCTCCCTAATAAATCTACATTTAAACGCCGACAAATTAGCTCTTCCAGAGCTCTTTCTTATGACCAGTCAATGAATTATTTATTTACTTGATTCACGGGAACATGAAGCGCATTTTATTTTAAATATTTTTTCAATTTAAAGCCCAAAACAAAAGAGTCTGATGAAGAACCCATCTCATGATTTCTTCTTCTGTTGAAACACATAATCCTGTGAAAAATTATACAAAACTGTCCGACTCCTAATCTGATGTGAAACATATCTGGTTGAATGGTGATCGTTTTTAAGTCTTGGTAATCATTTGATAACGAAACTGGTTTTATGACAAGTAAATTTTGCATTTAGACGGGCAAGATAAACAGTTTTACCTCTGGATCATGCACTAACTATCATACTTCAAAACTTATACGACACAAATCATCTTCAGATCATAAAAACTCTTTGTTGACACTGACTTGCAAACTACTTTTGAACAGAAAGTTCAAACTTTGTACAAGGCAAAAAAAAAAAAAAATTCTATAATTTGTGCTATGCGATCTGTTTATTGGTTATCAAAGGAAAAAGTGCCTACATAAAAATGTAATTCTTTATTAGACATGCAAACACTCCAGGGTTGTACAGATCTAGGAAATTTGCACTGTGGTTGAAATGCCTGATTTGACCCCTATTTAGAAATTATGTCCCACTTCCTTCAGTTGCAGATTAAACACTTCTGGCAGCATAGATATATCCCAAACAAACATGTTCTACTGACTGCGCCAACCAATTATGTACAATGGCCAGTAAGATTAACTTTCTCATATTGGCGAAAAGGATTTTGAGACTGGCAACATGTACATTGTTGCAGAAGATGGGTTTGCGAAACCAAAAAAGATTCCAGGGCTAGCTCTGTGATCATTGTCCCAATACCTACAATATTCTAATATACATGCCTATACAAAAAGTTAATAGTTTTCAAGATAATTAGCAATTTAAGTCTTCTTTTGCAGCTATGACCTTGACCTTTCAGCATATGGCCTTGTACCATAAATCATAATGATCGTTGTCGCAATACCTTCAATATTCTAATATACATGCCTATACAAAAAGTTATTAGTTTTCAAGATAATTAGCAATTTAAGTCTTCTTTTGCAGCTGTGACCTTGACCTTTCAACATATGACCATCTACCATATATGATAATGATCGTTGTCGCAATACCTAAAATATTTTAATATACATGCCTATACAATAAGTTAATAGTTTTTAAGATAATTAGCAATTTAAGTCTTTTTGTGCAGCTGTGACCTTGACCTTTCACTATATGACCTTGAACCATGTATCAAAATGATTGTTGTTGCAATACCTACAATATTCTTATATACATGCCTATACAAAAAGTTAATAGTTTTTAAGATAATTAGTAATTTAAGTCTTTTTTTGCTGCTGTGACCTTGACCTTTCAACATATGACCTTGAACCATATATCATAAAGATCATTGTTGCAATACCTACAATATTCTTATATACATGCCTATACAATAAGTTAATTATTTTTTAGGATAATTAGCAATTTAAGTCTTCTTTTGCAGCTGTGACCTTGACCTTTCAATATATGACCCTGAACTATATATCAAAATGATCGTTGTCGCAATACCTACAATATTCTAATATACATGCCTATACAAAAAGTTAATAGTTTTTAAGATAATTAGCAATTTAAGTCTTTTTTTGGTGACAAATATATAATTTTTAGTAATTTCCCCACTCAGTGCCTTACAATTTCCCCATTTTGAGCCCCAGGGCTACCATTTGTGCAAATCTGAAAATAGATGACCTAAGGATGTTATAAATGAAATTACTAAGGTATATCTCTAGTAGATTCAGAGGAGATGATTTTCAAAGTTTTTCACTCTTTCCCCCCTTATGGGGCCCCAAGGGGACATAACTCCTTCATTTGTGCAAATCTGAAAGGGCTTCACCCAGGCATGATGGTTACCAAGTTTCATTAAATTTGGCCCAATGGTTTTGGAGGAGAAGATTAAAATGTAAAAAGTTAATGCACGACGGACTACGCACAACAGACGATAGACGGTGAACCATCGCAATAGCTCATCTGAGCTTTCAGCTCGGGTGAGTTAAAAACTTCCGTGTTTCAAATAAGTCATTTTTTTAAACTTTTTCACACATCATTATATTTTAAACTTTCATTGCCAAAGCAACCAAAATTTAAATTTAAAGGCTAAATACAAAATCCTTACAAATGAAGTAGTGTTATTCAATCCTGATAGTTTGTAAACAAAATTCCATCAAAAACTGAAACAGCTAGGTGAAATCGTAACAAGATTAAATTAGTGAACAGTCACTTCATAATTAAACAAAATGCCATGAAATGATGAAACGGCTAGGTGAAATCGTAACAAGATTAAATTAGTGAACAGTCACTTCATAATTAAACAAAATGCCATGAAATGCTGAAATGGCTAGGTGAAATCGTAACAAGATCGAGTCGGTGATCAATCACTTTATAATGACTTACTTATCTCCAGGAATTTTATTCATGTCTAAAAGACCTTGAAGATGCTCAACAAACTCTTCAAAATTTCCTTTACTGAAATAAAACAAAGTACACATTTACTGTCAAATTTCTTTGTAAAAGAAACAAAAGATTTTATTTTACCAAACCTTCATTTACAAAATGCATTTGCAAATAATAACGTCAAAATCTGATTTAAATTAACGAGTTATTCTTCACTGTACATAAGCCTTTCTCTCACGTGGAAGGGAATCAATTCACAAATGTACCAGATTCATCATGAACTTTGTCAGCATACCCTCATAATCAATATTCCACAAGGTTTAAGGGAACATATTCAAAATTTTTTTTTTTTGAAATTCAATGAATTCTTTTTAAAATTGGAAAACATTCTCTCGCAAAATTCAAAATCCAAGATTTATATTTACGAATGGAAAAATGTATCACAATGTAAAACCTTCCTTATATATATAGATGTGCCATCGTCAGGTTATATTGGTTAATTATTCTATATCAAAACTGTAATATGAAACCATGGAGCAAATGGTCTAAGAACTCCTATATAGCTGGTGACCGCTTGATATAAGTAAACATTCTTGACTAAGAAATCAAAATTTATGATCAATAAAACCAATTTATCAATGAATTTCTTTTCGTCTTCTTTTTTTTTTTATTATGATCATTAAAAAGGTAATCTATTGAAATCAATCTCCATTTTCTTACCTTAAAACTTCAATCAATTCCTCACAACTCTGAAAAACAGAAAAATTCAAGGTAGGGTATATTAAATTTCATTTAAAATTCATCTAAAATCTTTAAAAAAATTTAATAGAAATTTATTATAAAGCAGAGATTTAATAACACCAGTAATCAGTAGAAGCTATCTACAACCCGATTTAAAAATTCCAGGCTAGTTAGCCAGTCCAAGAACTGTAACTCTACTGTTAGCCAGTCCAAGAACTGTAACTCTACTGTTAGCCAGTCCAAGAACTGTAACTCTACAAGTAGCCAGTCCAAGAACTGTAACTCTACTGTTAGCCAGTCCAAGAACTGTAACTCTACTGTTAGCCAGTCCAGGAACTGTAACTCTACTGTTAGCACTCTACTGTTAGCCAGTCCAAGAACTGTAACTCTACTGTTAGCAAGTCCAAGAACTGTAACTCTACAGTTAGCCAGTCCAAGAACTGTAACTCTACTGTTAGCCAGTCCAAGAACTGTAACTCTACTGTTAGCCAGTCCAAGAACTGTAACTCTACAGTTATCCAGTCCAAGAACTGTAACTCTACTGTTAGCCAGTCCAAGAACTGTAACTCTACTGTTAGCCAGTCCAAGAACTGTAACTCTACAGTTAGCCAGTCCAAGAACTGTAACTCTACTGTTAGCCAGTCCAAGAACTGTAACTCTACTGTTACCCAGTCCAAGAACTGTAACTCTACTGTTAGCCAGTCCATGAACTGTAACTCTACTGTTACCCAGTCCAAGAACTGTAACTCTACTGTTACCCAGTCCAAGAACTGTAACTCTACTGTTACCCAGTCCAAGAACTGTGACTCTACTGTTAGCAAGTCCAAGAACTGTAACTCTACAGTTAGCCAGTCCAAGAACTGTAACTCTACTGTTAGCCAGTCCAAGAACTGTAACTCTACTGTTAGCCAGTCCAAGAACTGTAACTCTACAGTTAGCCAGTCCAAGAACTGTAACTCTACTGTTAGCCAGTCCAAGAACTGTAACTCTACTGTTAGCCAGTCCAAGAACTGTAACTCTACTGTTAGCCAGTCCAAGAACTGTAACTCTACTGTTACCCAGTCCAAGAACTGTAACTCTACTGTTAGCCAGTCCAAGAACTGTAACTCTACTGTTAGCCAGTCCATGAACTGTAACTCTACTGTTACCCAGTCCAAGAACTGTAACTCTACTGTTACCCAGTCCAAGAACTGTAACTCTTCTGTTAGCCAGTCCAAGAACTGTAACTCTACTGTTAGCCAGTCCAAGAACTGTAACTCTACTGTTAGCCAGTCCAAGAACTGTAACTCTACTGTTAGCCAGTCCAAGAACTGTAACTCTACTGTTACCCAGTCCAAGAACTGTAACTCTACTGTTAGCCAGTCCAAGAACTGTAACTCTACTGTTGGAACTGTCATAATTATTCAACTCTTGTATATACCCTTTCGGAAAATATTGATATTTTGTTTGTTCAGACAGGTAAGCATTTCTCAAACTGTCTGCTTCTCTTTTATAGACATGTATTATTCTATTGGTAGTCTATTTTTCTTTTAATTTCAATATCTGGACAAGATTTAACGTTGATTATTTTCTTTAAAGAATTTATCCACTGCAGCATGAAAACCAGACAGAATTGTGGAGGAGGCAATATTTACCCTAATGACTTTTTGCCAACTTTGCCAAAACTACTTTCTGTTTTAAATATATTTTTAAAAAAAAAAAAAAGGAATTTATCAAATATAAGTATTTATTTTGACCACCCCCCCCTCCCTTTTTATCAAGAAAAATCATTCACGTATGTATGTAAATAAAATATGAATCAAATCCATAAAGTCTTTCAATAGTTACTGAATGTGGATAGACATATGTCAAGCCCGTAACAAAATACAACCCAAATTTTTAAAATGCAGGCATATAAAAAGGGACACAAACATAAAATAATCAATACATGGCTGTTATATGATTTTCTTTAGTCTACTTACAACAGGGTCCCCTTGGTGACAGATCTTGACATCTTTGACAACAACCTCCTTCTCCAGAACTATTTCTATGTAGAACATTTCTGTATTTATAAATGCACTATTATCTGATCCAGTAGGTGGCGTAAATGTCAATCCCAGTTGTCGGGTTATTGAATCTAAACGTTCTAGTAATGTGTGTTTATTTACAACTGGAATAGAAAAAAAATACAAAACATTAATTCAGACTGATTTTTCAGTATGATTACTGTAGCAATTTGTTGGTATAAACCAGACTGATTTTTCAGTATAATTACTGTAGCAATTTGTCAGTAAAATCCAGACTGATCTTTCAGTATGATTACTGTAGCAATTTGTTGGTATAAACCAGACTGATTTTTCAGTATGATTACTGTAGCAATTTGTGAGTAAAATCAAGACTGATTTTTCAGTATGATTACTGTAGCAATTTGTCGGTATAAACCAGGCTGATTTTTCAGTATGATTACTGTAGCAATTTGTTGGTATAAACCAGACTGATTTTTCAGTACGATTACTGTAGCAATTTGTCAGTATAAATCAGACTGATTTTTCAGTATGATTACTGTAGCGATTTGCAGTATAAACCAGACTAATTTTTCAGTATGATTTCTGTAGCAATTTGTCAGTATAAATCAGAGTGATGTTTCAGTATGATTACAAACCAGACTGATTTTTCAGTATGATTAATGTAGCAATTTGTCAGTAAAATCCAGACTGATTTTTCAGTATGATTACTGTAGCAATTTGTCAGTATAATCTAAGTTTTTGTCAATTTTTGCCTGTGGAGTAATGTTGCCTTTTGCCCTAGTCAGGAATCTTTCGCTAATATTGATATGGTAAGATTTAAGATGGTAGAGGAAAATGAAATCCCAAAAGCAAGTTATCTTTGTCAATTTAAATAAGACACCAAAGAGGGCCTGTGCTGCTCAACTAGCAGGACAAACATGCAACAAAAACAAAAAACAAAACTAGCCCACCTAGGGACCTCCCACTTCAAATTTGGTTTAATTTGATTTCATTTGCCAATAACAAGGCATTGAAAAAGGTTACAGAAAAACCCATTAAATATATTAAATGGCCTACATTCTTAAAGTTCTACATTCCATATACCAAATTTGAACCAAATTGATCAACAAATAAATATTTGTGGCCAGTTTCCTGTTTGTTCTATGTAAAGTAACAGTGGCCATCTTGGATTTACAATCGGGCCGAAAATCACAAAGTCACTACTCCAACTAGGGACCTTCCATACCAAATTTGGTCAATAAAAAAGTTACGGAAAAACCTGTTACATATACTAAATGACCAGAGTTTTACATCACATATACCAAATTTGAACCAAATTGATCAACAAATAAATGTATTATGGCCAGTTTCCTGTTTTTTTCTATTTATAGTAACAGCAGCCATCTTCGATTTATCACAAACTTTAGTCTACTCCAACTAGGGACTTTCCACACCATATTTGGTTTCATTTGGTCATGTGGTTTCAGAGAAGATGATTTTCAAAAAATCGGCTATATTTAGCTGCTAATTTGCATATTGCGCCAATAACATGCAAATGAAAAAAGTTACAGAAAAACCGATTAAATATATTAAATGGCCAGAGTTCTACATTCCATATACCAAATTTTAACCAAATTGATTCTCAAATAAATATGTTATGGCCAATTTCCTGTTTTTTCTATTTATAGTATCAGCAGCCTTCTTGGATTTATGATCAGGCCGAAAATAAAAAACTTTATTCTACTCCAACTAGGGACTTTCCACACCATATTTGGTTTCATATTTAGCTATAGCCAGTTGAGCTACAAAATCATGCTGGTAATGGAAAATTACTGCATTCTAAATATACAGGACATGTAACTGCGAAAAAATTATAATGAAATGAAAATGAATCAATTTGTAAATAATGGATGACATCTCAGTAAATTGTGTGTGTGTGTGTGTGTGTGTGTGTGTGTGTGTGTGTGTGTGTGTGTGTGTTTGTGTGTGTGTGTGAGTGCGTGTGTGTGTGTGTGTTACCTTTGATGGCTCTCTGCAGCCTGTCTACACAGGACTGTATCCCACTGCGCTGTAAAGCATCGCTCTGCACTCGCTTATCCTGTAATTACCAAAATAAAATATATATAACAAATATTCCATATATAACTGTACACTGAATACTTATTACAGCCATGAAGACTATATAAACTACAGTCCAGTCATTCATGCTTGTATGGATTAATAATCCCTGTGTTACAGCTAGACAACAGTAGCAGCTTCTACAGAGTACTACCTCCCTATTCTATATACACTTAATATTCTGCCATGAATACACTTTTCATGATACTGTCCAGTAAGGCTTAGACATTTACACATGTACATTGTAGTATTTCGATTTTGATCTGTGAAAGTTTACAAAAAGAGTTATCGTTTAAACCTAATTTTTGACTGACATGTTGGATTATGTCACAATGAAGAAAGACCCAGACACAATGGCTGATCGTCGAAAACACAAACATATTTCTGTCAGCAACACATCATAAAGTAATGTGTTTAAATTTAGATAAACGCTTATAAATGCCTACAAATCGCAGATGATTTCCCATGATAAATGGCTATAATGCACAAAGAAGTTGGTGCATGACCTTCACTTTCTTTGATGGGAAAGCTACTGATCACTCCGTAACCGATTCAACTGACTCCCAACCACTGATTTTTAGTCTTGATAAAAAAATAAGAATAAAATTCTTTAATTGTTTATTTAGATAATTATGTTATATTTTGAGAACACCCATTAGGAGTTGATTTGTCAGTATTAGAATTTTACTTGTGAGCTACACATGTAATCAAAGTCACTAGAGTTAAATGGCACATAGTCCATTTGTGTTGAAACTTAAAATTCCATCCTCAATTCTTCCTTATGACAAGTGTATTAATTTATAATGCAATTTTTGAAATGAGCTTTTTGAAAAAATTGATAATATTGCATGAGAAAGATCAACATTCATTTTTACCATAATCTATACAATATGTACATGTATACATAGACATTGTATGTCTGTACTATTTTACAATAGTTCATTCCAGTAAATGGTTTCATTTCGTTTACTGTTAAAGGTGTACATGTTTACATACTTTGTAAACATCATTTGCAAATTGTGTTAGAGAAAAGGTACTAGTGTTTTAAATCAAATTGTCATTAACATAGCCACTATACAAGGCCTTTAAATTACTGATATAATCACTTACATTCATAACAGCAGTGCGAACAGCATTTATGCTTTCAGTCCAGTTTTTAAGCTGGGTACTACGGCATCGCAGTTTTTCCATCAGGGCATTTAATTCCCGTTCATGTTCAGGTTTCATGGCTGAAAAAATAAATACAAACATGTTTATTATTTCCATTGACATTTGACAACAAAAGGAAATCAACATTCTATGGTCTAACTTACCGCCTACAGCTTCATAGCTTCACGACAGAATACAGCTTAGTTACACTGCTATAAAGTCAACAAGATACAAATATGTTATACCTGAACATCTTAATCACACTACGCGTAAAAAATAACACATATTTACATGTAAATAGAAATACTTCCAGGAATTCTTAAACAATTCAATTTTACATCTAGAATTCCCCTGAATTATCAATAGATATTTATTGAATATCAGAATTTGACAAAAATAAAGGTGTCATACAAAATTATAATGTATATATACTATGTACTTGTATGTACCACTAAATATGAATGGATGGTATTATTTGCTAGTTGTGTCACATCCCAAATTAAAAGACACAGTACAGGGCAAGGGAGATGAGAATAACATGATGCGGCAGTTAAGTTGCAGTTAAAATGGCATTATAATAATTAGGAAATGAGATTTTCCTAAACCTATCACAGGCTTTATACAGATCTTATTCGCAAAATTTAGGTCAATCTGCTGGCCAAAAACATATCTTTTCACCAGCATACCATGTGTTCGCGTAAAACATTATTTTTATAGGCAGTGTAAATTTGTGTGATACAATATACAGTGGAGATTTATTGGAGGTTTATTCAAGTGTAATGCAACGTGGCATCATGAATAATTTTCTTATATGTCCTTATAAAAAGTTTTGATATTTCAGCAGGCTAGAATGCTGGCCTTTCAGATACTTCATGCAGGCAATACTCAAAATGTACCACTTGTCTTACTTCTTGTTTCTGATAGTAAGAAGTATATAGCTGTCAAGGGTTTTCAAAGCTAAGCATGTGACAATCTAAAGACCAAGGCATCCCCCTGGAAGAAAGGTGTAAAAGCGTTCATTCACCTACAATTTGTGAACATCTACCACAGCAACAGAATCTACAAAATATGCAACAAGAAACCAATATATTACCTCATCAGTATATAATACCAGATCTACAAGTTTAGTATCAGCTGCTGAAAATGTTACCAAAATTATAATAATTAATTTATGTTGTCAAGTTTTTATTTTCTAGATAATTGGATTATGCATGTGTTTGTGAAAGTTTAGCATATGAGCATGATTTATATCTAAAATGTGTGTGACACACAGTGTATGTGACTTGACAGGTATGTCAGTAGCAACGACCTTCAAAACATCAGACAGTAAACAGCAGGTTGGTTACATAAAGCAATGTCAATAAGAAGTCTGAGAGAAAACACTGTATCATGATAAAGGGGAGAGGTGTAAAGGGGGAGTAAAAAACAGGAAGTATACTTCACCGTATGCAGACCTGCAAACCCCCTGGGCAACTTTTCAGTAAGATTGCACCAGTTTCAGTAAGATTTTACAAAAGTCATTTTTGAGATGTGACAGTTACCACAAGAAACTTTAAAATCACACAGATGCTTGATTATTATACTTAGAATGTCTTTGAAATGCTTTACTATCAAATGCTCTTCCGACTTTGTGCAATGACAGTGATCGCTGGCTATCTTTTAATGCTTTATTGTAACCTGCATACCTGAAAAGCATTTCCAGAACAGTTTTCTTAAACATGGTAAAGACAATGAAAGAGAATATCCAGAAAAGATAAAATCTATAGAAAACATGCCATATCTGTACAATCGTAAGAATTAAAAATTTTCGGCAATTTTCAGTAAAAACTACGGAAAAATCGTAAGGGTTGGCAGGTCTGCATATGTCATGTATTCCTAAATAAGAACTGTGAGTCTCTAACAAACCTTCATCATATGCCTATATATGAAAATATTTCATTCCAAACAACATTATAATTATTTATATGTATCAAAAGACAAATCGTGAATGACATTGCATAACAGTCTAATTGTTCTAACCGTAGTTCTTGTTAATGGAAATCACACTAGTCACATGACAAGGACTAATACAGACCCCCTCGGACAGGTGTGATAGGTATGTAACAACTGAGCATACCTGTTAACAGTAATATAGTTATGTAACAACTTAGCGTACCTGTTTACAGTAATATATTATAGGTATGTAACAACTTAGCATACCTGTTAACAGTAATATAGGTATGTAACAACTTAGCATACCTGTTAACAGTAATATAGGTATGTAACAACTTAGCATACCTGTTAACAGTAATATAGGTATGTAACAACTTAGCATACCTGTTAACAGTAATATAGGTATGTAACAACTTAGCATACCTGTTAACAGTAATATAGGTATGTAACAACTTAGCATACCTGTTAACAGTAATATAGGTATGTAACAACTTAGCATACCTGTAAACAGCAAAATAGGTATGTAACAACTTAGCATACCTGTTAACAGTAATATAGTTATGTAACAACTTAGCATAACTGTTAACAGTAATATAGTTATGTAACAACTTACCATACCTATTAACAGTAATATAGGTATGTAACAACTTAGCATACCTGTTAACAGTAATATAGTTATGTAACAACTTAGCATACCTGTTAACAGTAATACAGGTATGTAACAACTTAGCATACCTGTTAACAGTAATATAGTTATGTAACAACTTAGCATACCTGTTAACAGTAATATAGGTATGTAACAACTTAGCATACCTATTAACAGTAATATAGTTATGTAACAACTTAGCATACCTGTTAACAGTAATATAGGTATGTAACAACTTAGCATACCTGTTAACAGTAATATAGTTATGTAACAACTTAGCATACCTGTTAACAGTAATATAGTTATGTAACAACTTGGCATACCTGTTAACAGTAATATAGCTATGTAACAACTTAGCATACCTTTTAACAGTAATATATTATAGGTATGTAACAACTTAGCATACCTGTTAACAGTTATATATTATAGGTATGTAACAACTTAGCATACCTGTTAACAGTAATATATTATAGGTATGTAACAACTTAGCATACCTGTTAACAGTTATATATTATAGGTATGTAACAACTTAGCATACCTGTTAACAGTGATATAGTTATGTAACAACTTAGCATACCTGTTAACAGTAATACAGGTATGTAACAACTTAGCATACCTGTTAACAGTAATATAGGTATGTCACAACTTAACATACCTGTTTAAGGTAATATAGGTATGTAACAACTTAGCATACCTGTTAACAGTAATATATTATAGGTATGTAACAACTTAGCATACCTGTTAACAGTGATATAGTTATGTAACAACTTAGCATACCTGTTAACAGTAATATAGGTATGTCACAACTTAGCATAACTGTTAACAGTAATATAGTTATGTCACAACTTAGCATACCTGTTAACAGTAATATAGTTATGTAACAACTTAGCATACCTGTTAACAGTAATATATTATAGGTATGTAACAACTTAGCATACCTGTTAACAGTAATATAGGTATGTCACAACTTAGCATACCTGTTAACAGTAATATAGGTATGTAACAACTTAGCATACCTGTTAACAGTAATATAGGTATGTAACAACTTAGCATACCTGTTAACAGTAATATAGTTATGTAACAACTTAGCATACCTGTTAACAGTAATATAGGTATGTCACAACTTAGCATACCTGTTAACAGTAATATAGGTATGTCACAACTTAGCATACCTGTTAACAGTAATATAGTTATGTCACAACTTAGCATACCTGTTAACAGTAATATAGTTATGTAACAACTTAGCATACCTGTTTACAGTAATATATTATAGGTATGTAACAACTTAGCATACCTGTTAACAGTAATATAGGTATGTCACAACTTAGCATACCTGTTAACAGTAATATAGGTATGTAACAACTTAGCATACCTGTTAACAGTAATATAGGTATGTAACAACTTAGCATACCTGTTTACAATAATATAGGTATGTAACAACTTAGCATACCTGTTAACAGTAATATAGGTATGTAACAACTTAGCATACCTGTTAACAGTAATATAGGTATGTAACAACTTAGCATACCTGTTAACAGTAATATAGGTATGTAACAACTTAGCATACCTGTTAACAGTAATATAGGTATGTAACAACTTAGCATACCTGTTAACAGTAATATAGGTATGTCACAACTTAGCATACCTGTTAACAGTAATATAGGTATGTAACAACTTAGCATACCTGTTAACAGTAGTATATTATAGGTTTGTAACAACTTAGCATACCTGTTAACAGTAATATAGTTATGTAACAACTTAGCATACCTGTTAACAGTAATAAAGTAATGTCACAACTTAGCATACCTGTTAACAGTAATATAGGTATGTTAACAGTAATATAGGTATGTCACAACTTAGCATACCTGTTAACAGTAATATAGGTATGTCACAACTTAGCATACCTGTTAACAGTTATATATTATAGGTATGTAACAACTTAGCATACCTGTTAACAGTAATATAGGTATGTCACAACTTAGCATACCTGTTAACAGTAATATAGGTATGTAACAACTTAGCATACCTGTTAACAGTAACATAGGTATGTAACAACTTAGCATACCTGTTAACAGTAATGTAGGTATGTAACAACTTAGCATACCTGTAAACAGTAATATAGGTATGTAACAACTTAGCATACCTGTTAACAGTAATATAGTTATGTAACAACTTAGCATACCTGTTAACAGTAATATAGGTATGTAACAACTGAGCATACCTGTTAACAGTAATATAGTTATGTAACAACTTAGCGTACCTGTTTACAGTAATATATTATAGGTATGTAACAACTTAGCATACCTGTTAACAGTAATATAGGTATGTAACAACTTAGCATACCTGTTAACAGTAATATAGGTATGTAACAACTTAGCATACCTGTTAACAGTAATATAGGTATGTCACAACTTAGCATACCTGTTAACAGTAATATAGGTATGTCACAACTTAGCATACCTGTAAACAGTAATATAGGTATGTAACAACTTAGCATACCTGTTAACAGTAATATAGGTATGTCACAACTTAGCATACCTGTTAACAGTAATATAGGTATGTCACAACTTAGCAAACCTGTTAACAGTAATATAGGTATGTCACAACTTAGCATACCTGTTAACAGTAATATAGGTATGTCACAACTTAGCATACCTGTTAACAGTAATATAGGTATGTAACAACTTAGCATACCTGTTAACAGTAGTATATTATAGGTTTGTAACAACTTAGCATACCTGTTAACAGTAATTTAGGTATGTAACAACTTAGCATACCTGTTAACAGTAATATAGGTATGTCACAACTTAGCATACTTGTTAACAGTAATATAGGTATGTCACAACTTAGCATACCTGTTAACAGTAATATAGGTATGTCACAACTTAGCATACCTGTTAACAGTAATATAGGTATGTCACAACTTAGCATACCTGTTAACAGTAATATATTATAGGTATGTCACAACTTAGCATACCTGTTAACAGTAATATATTATAGGTATGTCACAACTTAGCATACCTGTTAACAGTAATATAGGTATGTAACAACTTAGCATACCTGTTAACAGTAATATAGCTATGTAACAACTTAGCATACCTGTTAACAGTAATATAGGTATGTCACAACTTAGCATACCTGTTAACAGTAATATAGGTATGTAACAACTGAGCATACCTGTTAACAGTAATATAGTTATGTAACAACTTAGCGTACCTGTTTACAGTAATATATTATAGGTATGTAACAACTTAGCATACCTGTTAACAGTAATATAGGTATGTAACAACTTAGCATACCTGTTAACAGTAATATAGGTATGTCACAACTTAGCATACCTGTTAACAGTAATATAGGTATGTCACAACTTAGCATACCTGTTAACAGTAATATAGGTATGTCACAACTTAGCATACCTGTTAACAGTAATATAGGTATGTCACAACTTAGCATACCTGTTAACAGTAATATAGGTATGTCACAACTTAGCATACCTGTTAACAGTTATATATTATAGGTATGTAACAACTTAGCATACCTGTTAACAGTAATATAGGTATGTCACAACTTAGCATACCTGTTAACAGTAATATAGGTATGTAACAACTTAGCATACCTGTTAACAGTAACATAGGTATGTAACAACTTAGCATACCTGTTAACAGTAATGTAGGTATGTAACAACTTAGCATACCTGTAAACAGTAATATAGGTATGTAACAACTTAGCATACCTGTTAACAGTAATATAGTTATGTAACAACTTAGCATACCTGTTAACAGTAATATAGGTATGTAACAACTGAGCATACCTGTTAACAGTAATATAGTTATGTAACAACTTAGCGTACCTGTTTACAGTAATATATTATAGGTATGTAACAACTTAGCATACCTGTTAACAGTAATATAGGTATGTAACAACTTAGCATACCTGTTAACAGTAATATAGGTATGTAACAACTTAGCATACCTGTTAACAGTAATATAGGTATGTCACAACCCCTGCATACCTGTTAACAGTAATATAGGTATGTCACAACTTAGCATACCTGTTAACAGTAATATAGGTATGTCACAACTTAGCATACCTGTTAACAGTAATATAGGTATGTCACAACTTAGCATACCTGTTAACAGTAATATAGGTATGTAACAACTTAGCATACCTGTTAACAGTAGTATATTATAGGTTTGTAACAACTTAGCATACCTGTTAACAGTAATTTAGGTATGTAACAACTTAGCATACCTGTTAACAGTAATATAGGTATGTCACAACTTAGCATACTTGTTAACAGTAATATAGGTATGTCACAACTTAGCATACCTTGTTAACAAGTACTATAGGTATGGAAACAACTTAGCATACCTGTTAACAGTATATAGGTATGGTCCACAACTTAGCAATACTTGTTAACCGTAATATAGGTATGGTCCACAACTTAG
The DNA here is from genome assembly GCA_029721355.1 of Tegillarca granosa. Taxonomy (NCBI): domain Eukaryota; kingdom Metazoa; phylum Mollusca; class Bivalvia; order Arcoida; family Arcidae; genus Tegillarca; species Tegillarca granosa. Next base: position 36,705,627 of record CM056608.1, on the reverse strand, counting down.
CATTACCTGTTAACAGATATATTATAGGTCTGTCACAAACTAGCATACACTGTTTAACAGGTATAGATATAGGTCTGTCACAAACCTTAGCATACCGGTTACATAATCTTAGGTATTTAAACAACTAGCATACCTGTTATACAGTAATATATAGCGTATGTCACAACTTAGCATACCTGTTAACAGTAAGTATAGGGATGTCACAACTTAGCATACCTGTAACAGTACATATAGCTATGTAACAACCTTAGCATACCTGTGAACAGTAATATAGGTATGTACACAACTTAGCCATACCTGTTTAACAGTCATATAGGTATTGATGTAACAAACTGAGCATACCTGTTAACAGTACTATAGGTTATGTAACAACTTAGCATACCTGTTAACAGTAATATAGGTATGTAACAACTTAGCATACCTGTTAACAGTAATATAGGTATGTCACAACTTAGCATACCTGTTAACAGTAATATAGGTATGTCACAACTTAGCATACCTGTTAACAGTAATATAGGTATGTCACAACTTAGCATACCTGTTAACAGTAATATAGGTATGTCACAACTTAGCATACCTGTTAACAGTAATATTAGGTATGTAACAACTTAGCATACCTGTTAACAGTAAGTATATTAGGTATTGTAACAACTTAGCATACCTGTTAACAGTAATTAGGTATGTAACAACTTAGCATACCTGTTAACAGTAATATAGGTATGTCACAACTTAGCATACTTGTTAACAGTAATATAGGTATGTCACAACTTAGCATACCTGTTAACAGTAATATAGGTATGTCACAACTTAGCATACCTGTTAACAGTAATATTATAGGTATGTCACAACTTAGCATACCTGTTAACAGTAATATATTATAGGTATGTCACAACTTAGCATACCTGTTAACAGTAATATAGGTATGTCACAACTTAGCATACCTGTTAACAGTAATATAGGTATGTCACAACTTAGCATACCTGTTAACAGTAATATAGGTATGTAACAACTTAGCATACCTGTTAACAGTAATATAGGTATGTAACAACTTAGCATACCTGTTAACAGTAACACCTACATAAATAATAATGATACTCCTATGATAAAGGCAGACAAACAATACACCAGATGAATGAATGAAATAACTGTATATATAATTATCACATAACTATATCACAATATAGCCATGATAGGAGAGATGTGGTGGGATGGCCATAACACAATATAGCCATGATACGAGAGATGTTGTGGGATGGTTATTATCCATATCACATCAATCCTTATCATAATCACTCTATAGCAAAAATCTGTACTTTCTTTAAACCAAAGTTTATAATGTTATTTGTGAAAAAGAGGATTCAAGGGAAGTAACTACAAATACTGATCTGGAAATTCAGTTTCTGTTTGTATAATATAACTATCCTTTGCAGAACCATTAGAATTTGATTTCAGGGCAATTAAAGGTGATGTAGTCACACACAGATCGATTCCTAGAATTCCTCAATCACATTATCCCGGCACCACTTGATACTTTGTCCTTTTTATGCTGAGGCCAGGAAGCAGTATCTCAAATTTTAAGTCTTCTACAATGTATAACCTGACCAGGGTTTGATTCCTGACCTCCTGCTCCCATCATGCACCAAGACAAATCTCTTGACTAATACAGAAGGCCACTAACTCTGGTTCAGGACAACTAACATGGTTATTCATGAAACAATTGACTAATCCAGGATCAATGACCTACCAGTATTTAGAAAAGTTGATTTCAAAAGTCATTAGCACAAACTAGAAGATTAAAAGTATATCATTTTTCTGAGCCCCACAAATTGGTTACCATAGATACAGTACATAGTTTTTAATAAACTCAGACTTATCTAAAACACATATATCATTCTTGAAAAAAAAATCCAGAAATAAGAAACTATCAGTGGCTATAAAGCTATATCTGCTAACCAGTATTACCGGTAAGAACGAATAGCTGAGCTGCCATTTTAACTAACAATTGGTTAATTACTGGTATTGTTACACAACATTAACAAATTATGATCGTTAGTACAAGTATAACTGCTAGGTAACTGTAGCTCAAATTACAATGACCTTGACCTATAATCACCCTTATCATAGCATCTCACCTGTAAAAATGATGCCTAATACACTTAATCTGTGCTTTAAAAAATATTAACTTTAAAAAAATCTTTGTGGGTGTTTGTATTTACATGAAATTTCATGCTACTGTTCAGGTGAATTTGAAACTTCAATTTCTTAACAGGTTTCAAAGATCAGTATCTATATTATATGGACCTGCATTAAGAACCTTTACAAAAACAAACAAACAAAAAAAGAGGGAAAAAGAAAAACTTGTAACTTCAATTTCTTAACAGGTTAACAGATCCTTATCTGTTTATGAACTTGTATTAAAATTTTCAAACTTAAAAGCTGACAGAAAACACAAGCAAAGGATAGTAATCATGTCCTGACAGTTTAAACAATACTAGTCACAAATTTCTACCGATTGACAGTTTAAACGATACTAGTCACGAATTTCTACTGATTGACAGTTTAACGACTTTAAACTATTGATTTTTTACTGAAGTAATTTATTAGAAAACAAATATTCAAATTTAGAAGCATCAAGCCAAAGATGAAATTCATAAGAACGTTTCCATGGTAATCAAAATGCATGATATACTACACATGATTAATTAAGTTTTCAGAATTAAATCCGTTTTAAAATTTAAATTTTAATTGTTGAATAATTAATTAAGGAAGGCAATGTTTAACTGACTGATTGTTTAGGCTGCAAATAATACAACTAAGAAAATCAGTAATTAGAAAAAATAAAAAAAAATAAACAAAAAAGATGATATTACACTTTATTTAAGTTCATGTGTCCATTTTCTTGTACATGTTTGCAAGCTAAAGAACTTACTATTTTGGCAAAGTCGTTGTAGAAAGGTTAGACATATACATTCTGGGTGTAGCAACAAGACATTGATAAGGTCATTATTGGTAATTAAACTATTAACAATACCTGCGGTACACAGTCTGACATGTGGTTCAAACTGTCATGCCTAGCCCTTGTTGGTCTAGTTATAACTGAGTAATTCTCTTCAAACAGTCATTTTATTTAAATTTGCTGATTTACCTTTTCTCTTCATTTATGCAGAAAATTTAACAGTATTCTGTATTCAATTTAAAGAAATAACATCATCTGTCACCAAACAAGAACTGGACACATGTCTACCGATGATGTCCACACAAGATGTAAACAAACAATGTTTCCACAAGTGATGTCCACAAATGATGTCTCCACACATGTCTACACATGATGTCCATAAATGATGTCTATTGAGGATGTCCACACATAACATCTACACATGATGTCCACTCATGACGTCTACAGGTGATGTTCACAAATAATGTCTGACATTATTACAGATGATGTCTACAGATAATGTCCAACATAATGTCTACATATGATGTCCACACATAATGTCTACAGATGATGTCAACACATGATGTCTACACATGTCTGCAATGTCCACTCATAACATTTACACATTATGTTTACACATGTCTACACATGATGTCTTCAAACAATGCTCAATATTGTCTACACATGATGTCCACTCATAACATCTACAACTGATGCCTGCACATGATCTCCACTCATATCTACACATGATGTCTACACATGATGTTTACACATGTCTACACATAATACTTTACACAATGCTAAGTGTTGTCTACACATGATGTCTACTATGATGGCTACACATGACGTCCACTCATAACATCTACACATGATGCCTGCACATGATGTCTGCTTATGACATCTACACATGTTGTCCACACATGATGTTTACAAGTCTACACATGATGTTTTTACACAATGCTACATGATGTCTGCTCATAACTTCTATACATGTTGTCCACACATGATGTTTACACATGCATGTCTACACATGATGTCTTCACACAATGCTAAGTATTGTCTACACATGATGTCCACACATAATGTCTACACACGATGTTTACACATGATGTCTAAAGTTGTTGTCTTCACAAGATGTCTACACATGATGCCTACACATGATGCCTACACATGATGTCCACACATGATGTTTACACATGTCTACACATAATACTTCACACAATGCTAAGTGTTGTCTACACACGGTCTACTATGATGGCTACACATGATGTCCACACATAACATCTACACATGTTGTCCACACATGATGTTTACACATGTCTACACATGATGTTTTTACACAATGCTAAGTATTGTCTACACATGATGTCCACACATAATGTCTACACCCAATGTTTACACATGATGTCTAAGTTGTTGTCCTCACAAGATGTCTACACATGATGCCTACACATGATGTCCACACATGATGTTTACACATGTCTACACATAATACTTCACACAATGCTGAGTGTTGTCTACACACGATGTCTATGATGGCTACACATGATGTCCACTCATAACATCTACACATGATGTCCGCTCATAACATCTACACATGTTGTCCACACATGATGTTTACACATGTCTACACATAATAGTTCACACAATGCTAAGTGTTGTCTACACACGATGTCTACTATGATGGCTACACATGATGTCCACTCATAACATTTACACATGATGTCAGCTCATAACATCTACACATGTTGTCCACACATGATGTTTACACGTGTCTACAATTGATGTTTTCACACAATGCTACATGATGTCTGCTCATAACTTCTATACATGTTGTCCACACATGTTTACACATGTCTACACATGATGTCTTCACACAATGCTAAGTATTTTCTACACATGATGTCCACACATAATGTCTACACACGATGTTTACACATGTCTAAAGTTGTTGTCTTCACAAGATGTCTACACATGATGCCTACACATGATGTCCACACTCCTGTTTACACATGATGTCCACTCATAACATCTACACATGATGTTTACACATGTCTACACATGATGTCCACACATGATGTCTACACATGTCTAAAGCTGATGTCCTCACAAGATGTCTTCACATGATGTCCACACTTCATGTTAACACATGATGTCCACATAACGTCTACACATGATATCCACACATGATGGACAGATATAAAATGTAGGTATTGCACCTCTTAGTTTTTTATGATATCTTAAAATAACAAAATATATTTGATAAGAAATTTTAAAAGTTGTCACAGTAACTTCATTACCAACTGTTTATTAAAGATTAATTAACTATTCAAACCTATTATTAGTAGTTCACAATGATTTGCGATCCCAATAATTATTCTACTTCTTACAAATTTAAACCTGGAGGATTGTCAGCAGGGCTGTTGATTTCAGAATGTTGATTACAGTGTTTTCATTTAAAATTATAATCAATACTAACAGTTATTCTAAACAAAAAATAAAACAATCAATATATTTCATTTTTTAGTTTTAAAATTAATTAAAATACAGTTACAGGAGAAATTGCACAGAAAATTGGTTTTAGAAATCTTGATTTCTGTTGATTAATAAAAATCCATACTTGCTGCAAGTGTATCAACTTCAAACGATATAAAAGGTACATAGATTTAACTTTGTAATTAACTTGTTTAAAATAAAATTTAAAATCAAAATCAAAATTTAACATGAGTTGTTTGTTTGCAGAAAAGTATAGCTCCCCAATACATCTAGTCCACAAAAATTTAATAAAAAAAATTGTAATATTCCACTCTTGACATCAATGTTGATGGATTCACTGCTAATGACACTCAAGTTTGTCAGTTAGGCCTAAAATAAAATTAACCTTGTTTGCCATTGACCACCCAACCCACTTGAAATGCCCCTACCCAAAAAATTTTATTGCCATCATTCCAATTTCTTTTTTTTTTACTTTTCATACAACATAAGAAACAGTATTAAAGGAAAGTAACCCTAGCAAGCAAGACAACCTGTGGGTTTATACAGTAGTAAGGAAATTCTGCTGTAGGGTTCTCTGTGATAGAATACACAAGAAGGAACAAAGAAGATTTAAGTTAGCAAAAAATTTGTAAAACACGTTTTAAAAGAGGCAATATGAAACCAATTTAACCTTTTTAAAAAGTGTAATAGATTAAATTTTCAAACATTAAAATAAAAAAATTTTCCTACCTACCTACCCGCATGTGGATAGCATGGGTCGGAAAACAGCAAACAAAGAATTTTTTAAGTTAGGCCTTAATCAGCTTTTTGAAAATTTGTGCTTGCCAGCTCAATATCAACATGACATTTCCTGACTTTTTTTGAAAAATGGTTATATTCCATGACTTTGACTTACCACATAAAAACATCAAAATCAGAATTTTAAAAAATAATGAAAATAAGCTATTTTACCTGAAGAAGAAATGCATGATTAGTTATATACTTAAAGTGTTATCAAAAAGCAAAATTAAATATATCCAGATATAATTAAAAAGAATGAGATTTAAATTTGAATCTATTTATAACAAAACAAAATAAAACACAATTATGGCAAAATTAACTGAGAAAAAATAGGGCTCACTTTGGCTCTCAAATCAAAAAGACATGGTACTGATGAATGGTTAGTTGGTTAACTGTGATGTTGTTTAATGTCACATCAGCAATCTGTCACCTTACAGAAACAAGAGCAAGTTTAAAAATCTTTATAGGGTAAATACAGTAGAACTTTGATGACTTAAAGTCCAGGGGTCTGCAGTCAAATATCTGAGCCATTGGGGGTTCGAACGATCAAACATTCGACATATGATCGGAGGTTCAGGTTCCCATGCTTATTGACTGTCAAGTAATCTTGAAAAATTAAAATATTAAAAAATCAAATGTCTCAATTTAAATACAAATTCATCATGATATCTCAATAATGTTTTCAATCTTAAATGCTGACCTGCGATCTGTCATATAATGTTTTATGACTATGGGGCTAGGGTTTGAATAACAGGCGAAGATACAAAATAAACTTATTTCACTGGTAATTGCACATGCGAGACTAATCAAGGCTAAGTATAGAGAACAAAAACAGAAAGCACAAATATTACCAGACAATCACAGAAATAACAATAATAAGCATTACTCTACATACTCCAATGACATGTAAATTACAGAATCCTAATCTGCAACACGGGCAACTTATAATTAGGAGTTTTACCGATCAAACACTTCCGCATGTCATATTCATATGAAGAGATTTAAAAACTGGGTATATCAACTGTCTCATAAGGTTTATTACTAATCCCGAGCAGCATACAAAAATTCGGGTAACTGTCTTGACTAATTGTTTCGTTCCACTCTATTACTTCTGAAGAATTTGTAATATGGCTTCAGCTTGATTTTTGTTCACAACGACTGGCACATGTCGTTTTGGCAATAATTGTATTCAAGCGAAAGAAGTTGATTCTTTTTACTCACTTTATACTTTTGAAAAATGTTTATCATTCGAGCAAGTAGGGGTATTTGAGTGAACGGAATTCAAGCCATCAAGGTCCAATTACATTGAATATTATAGGAAATTGGTCAGGACTGACAGAAGACTTTGAGTTATCCAGTGTATTCCACTTATCTGGGGTATTCGAGTTATCCAGGGTATTGACATTTGAGTGATCGAAGTTTGACTGTATAAGAATAGGTTTGTGTATGTGTGAGGTGTATAAGTGTGTGTTTTATGGTCCATCTTGTATTAGCTCACACTCAGGCCAACTTTAATTTGCTAGCTCATTAATTTACTAGACCATGGTATAAATTTATAAGCAATCAACTGCAAATAACAATAATAATTTTACAATCTTTATATTATATTTTGTTGCAAATAAAATTAAATTTACAATCTCTACATTACATTTTGTTATCTTGTGTATCAAGAGGAAGTAAACACATAATAAAGTACACGAGATAGAAATACTTAAAATCTTACCACAGATTTCTGATCAATACTATATCTACTAAATACATGTACTTTAAGAAAATTAGATGCAGTTTCATGTACACAAGATTTATAAATTAACAGGAAGTGAACAGGCAATCTGGGGGAGAACTAAAACATTCAATTACTTAAGATCGTTAATCTGTTAATTTAGCCCAAAATGCTAAATTTGAAATTCTAGAACTTTATCTTCAAAAAAATTAATTTTTGTCATTTGAATGCACATGTACCAAATATCATTTAAATCCATTCAAAACTGTAGGACTAGTTAAGGCCCAAGGTTCCTATATTGTGTAAAAAATAGTCCAAGTGTCAAAAGGGCATACATTAAATATTAAAGCAGCATTACAATTATATAATATGCATACCTTCAGGTCATTGCAAACAGTCAAACCAAATTACATTACATTCTGTTCAAAAGTGTAGGACTAGTTGTGGTCCAAGCTTAATTTTAAAGGACAGAAAGATAGACAGTCAGACAGACAGACAGATTGACAGACAGACAGACACAGACATACAGACAGACAGACAGATTGACAGACAGCATGATAACTTAAATTGTTCTGCTTTTAGCAAAGCAGACATATAAAAAACAGCATTCATCCAATCTAATGCAATCCAAAAATAACATTAAAATTGCTTAATTCTCCAATCCCATAGACCTCGAAACTAGCATACTTTAACCCCTATAAAGAGATGTCTGCCAACTCTCCTGTTCACACCAGGCAGTAAGCTGAAACAAGCTAATAAACACTTCAAGACAAGACAGCTAAAATAGAAATTATGAAAAGCCAGAGTTGTCTACCTATTGATCACCTAGACCATTGTAATAAAAGGTGAAATGATTCAGGTAGGCAAGAAAAGAAGAATACACAAGTTTTTTACCGTTCTTATTTTCATTTAATGAATAAAGACATCTTTACTGAATGTACAAAGTGGAAAACTATATATATACATATATGAGATTGTTTGTCCTTAACAACATGAATTTGCATGATTAACACATTAACACTTGTCATGATACCAGGTAATATAAATTAGCTCAGATTAGCAAGGTGTGGAGTTAGGCTTGTGTTTACATTGATACACAAGAGGTACAAAAACAACTAGAGTCCTGGCCTCTGTGGTCTTAAGTGCATGTGTAAAGATTATAGCAACTTTAGTCACCTAGGTTTAGTTGCAACTTGGGAGATTCAACAAAGGTCTTGTTTTTCTCTTGGCACATCATTTCCTCCATTATCCCTGAAATGTCTGGACTATACGTAATGATGTTTTACACCATGAAGGTGTCTAGAAGCTAAGAAAAGGAAAATTATTACATGTAACAAGTGTGTGTGTGTGTGCGTGTGTGTGTGTGTGTGTGTGTGTGTTATATGTGTGTATGTGTGTGTGTGTGTGTGTGTGTGTGTTTTTTTTTTTTCTTAATTCCGTAAAAGTTGTTTAACTCCAAACATAGTAAAATGGTTAACTAGTGATGTCGCGATTATTGATTATGATTTTTTTGTCTGATTGGACATCACTATGGTTAACCATAATTTATCATCACCTTATGACATTAAATTTTGGCATTATAAGTAGGTTTGGTGATTAACTGAGAGAGGCTTATTAAAAAAAACACAGAAAAAATGGATTTTGTAACTTCAAAATAGAGTGATGTTAACTTATCTGATAAACAAAATGACAAAGTCATCAAGAGGCATTTAAAAGATTTACTTTACATCCAAATAATAATAATAAATAAAATAATATCAAAATATGCAAATTGTGCATAAACATAAAAGTCAATTTTGCTGGCAACACAGTACTTGAAGCCAGAGCTACATGTAACATAACAATGATTCATACTGACAATAGAGGACCTATTCAAACATATAAACATGAAATATTCTTCTCTCAATAACTGAAGAGAGAGTTTGGTCATGGGTAAGCGTGGGCATAGACAAGTCCTACATATAAATACATATATGTAATATTCCTCTCACAACAAACAAAGAGAGGTAAGCATGTAACAGACAATCCGGAAACAAAGCTATGTTAATGGTAAATGGAAATAGAAAGGCAAAAAAAAACCTTTGTCTATAGACAATGTGTTCACAAGTTTTTTAAGACTAAGAAACCAAAAAAATGGAACTATCTGTAAATGGGCATGTTGAAAAATGTGAAATTTTTCAGAGGTTCTATAGTCATATTGAAGCAAATAAACAAGATCTCGCAAATATCTTGTTATGCTCCAGAATTCTCAGAACCACTGTGGATGTTATCAGAATGTTTAATTACAAAAATGTTGTCCGATATAATGCAGAAGACTAGGTTAAACTTGTAATTCATTTTTTAAAGTATGACAAAGTAGGAAATCAAATTCACTCAAAAACTACACTTTCACTATGGTTTCATTGTAGATCATAATAAGGATATATAGATTTAACCTTGCCTGTGATCACAATGTCCACTAACAATGGGAATTTATATTGACCAGTATTGACCTTTCACAATTAAATTCTAATGATCAATATTGACTAGTAATGAGTAAATGACCAAGTTGAGGATATTGACCGAGACAGTTGACAATACAATGTTCAGTTTTAACTGGACAAATCTTAGGTGTGTTGATGTTGTTTGTATTCAATCTATATAAACTGCAGGTGGCCTTGGAAACTACTTATCAATAACAATAATATTTTTTAAAAATAGTCTCATAAAAAATAACTACTCATAACACTGTATCTGCTGGACACTCAGACAGAAACAGCTCCCTAGTAATAAAACATGAAAAACATAAACTGGTCAAAATGTAAACAAGAGGGAAAAGGGGGGGTCCTAGAAAACACAAATAGCCAATCAGTAAAGGGTAAAAAAAACTACCAGAATTCATGGATTTTTTTTTCCATCTGTGAATCACATGGTAAACAAAATGCATTGTAATGTGACAAATAATCATGAATTACAACCGACCCCATCAGTTTTTGTGTCAACAATATCTGTTTATCACAACAAATTGCAAATAAACATAAACAAATCTAAAAAATACATCCTTCAGCGTTATGGAGGGCAGATTTCGATGCGCAATTTCTTCACCATTTTAGATCGATTCACCATCCAATGCAACCGTTTTGAAGGTAAATATATCTAGAATGTATTGCAATACATCGTTTAAATATCGAATGTAACGTACCTGAGCCATTACCCTGATTCTCCCAGCCTGCGGGGGATACCCCCAGTTTGGCTGCCATCTTTGATCTATCTACATTCGTTAGCGGCCTCTGGTAGCAATCTAATGCACTAAATAAAACATTGTCGTTTCGCAAATTTCGGGAGATAACGCCATTTAAGACATAAAAACTATATTTGGAAGCTTAAGGTCCTTTAGAACTAAGGAATGCTAGGATCCATCTTTGAAACGATCACATCCATAAGCGATATATTGAGGTTTTACGGGGTCAAATGAATGTTTCGGGGTTGGTTGGTTCGCTTTTGACGTCACATCATCATTAAATTTTGAGGAATGACGTTGGTGTAAAATGCTGAAACGAATTTTCTCAGTTTCTTCAACGTAACTGAACGCAAAAATCGATAAATTCAAACGATGATTTGTTTGCTGAAATATACGCCGCTGTTTATGTATCGTGGAAAGATGCAAATACTCTGTTTTTTATTTTTCGGCTAAATGCTTGAGGTGGTTGGTTTATTTATTTATTTATTTATTTATTTATTTATTTATTACCTTCTTAAACCGTAATTTACACAAGAAAATAAATCAAGGCCATACGTAAGGTGGCGATTTATTATTAAATCATATTCATCATTACTACGCCGCCCCCTCCCCCGTTTTTCAAGGGTTATACGTAGGGACGTATATACTAGTATCTAGAAAGAATTACAGGTCCCTGGTTATAGTCACATTTACCACCATTAAACTATTTTTCTATTGCCATGGTTATTTTTAGAGGTGACAGTGTCAATACCTCAAAGATTAAGGTAACATTATTTAAATATACACTATAAAATTTCTGTACAATATTGGTTCTACAATCCTTTTTTAAAATTATTTTTGTTAATCTTTTTTAATTTAAAGCCAAATTATTTGACTGAAATAAAAGTACATTTTCATTCCCCTGATCTGCTGACCGATTGACAATCATGTCTCATAGAGGATAAAAAAATTAAGTGAAATTGAAAAATCACGAAGTTTGCAGACATTTAATAATTAGATTTTCGCAATTACTGGCATTGCACAATAAACCATATGCTAAGAAAATTGACACTATGGTCACTTTTTTTTTAATATATAGGCGTTTTATTGATAACGAATAGGGTTTAGTTGTAATAGTTCCACCATTTGGTAGTCCTTCCCCAGACCATAACACACTTTATGTCTGGTGGCTGTGTGTAGGGTCAGAGTACCACAAGTTGATAGTCCGAATTTCTCTTGACTCTTACACAATTTATGTCTGGTGGCCGTGTGTAGGGTCAGAGTACCACAAGTTGATAGTCCGAATTTCTCTTGACTCTTACACACTTTATGTCTTGTGGCTGTGTGTAGGGTCAGAGTACCACAAGTTGGTAGTCCGAATTTCTCTTGACTCTTACACACTTTATGTCTTGTGGCTGTGTGTAGGGTCAGGGTACCACAAGTTGATAGTCCGAATATCTCTTGACTCTTACACACTTTATGTCTGGTGGCTGTGTGTAGGGTCAGGGTACCACAAGTTGATAGTCCGAATTTCTCTTGACTCACACACACTTTATGTTTAGTGGCTGTGTGTAGGGTCAGAGTACCACAAGTTGGTAGTCCGAATTTCTCTTGACTCTTACACAATTTATGTCTGGTGGCTGTGTGTAGGGTCAGAGTACCACAAGTTGGTAGTCCGAATTTCTCTTGTCTCTTACACACTTTATGTCTGGTGGCCGTGTGTAGGGTCAGAGTACCACAAGTTGATAGTCCGAATTTCTCTTGACTCTTAAACAATTTATGTCTGGTGGCTGTGTGTAGGGTCAGAGTACCACAAGTTGATAGTCCGAATTTCTCTTGACTCTTACACAATTTATGTCTGGTGGCCGTGTGTAGGGTCAGAGTACCACAAGTTGATAGTCCGAATTTCTCTTGACTCTTACACAATTTATGTCTAGTGGCTGTGTGTAGGGTCAGAGTACCACAAGTTGATAGTCCGAATTTCTCTTGACTCTTACACAATTTATGTCTGGTGGCCGTGTGTAGGGTCAGAGTACCACAAGTTGATAGTCCGAATTTCTCTTGACTCTTACACACTTTATGTCTTGTGGCTGTGTGTAGGGTCAGAGTACCACAAGTTGGTAGTCCGAATTTCTCTTGACTCTTACACACTTTATGTCTTGTGGCTGTGTGTAGGGTCAGGGTACCACAAGTTGATAGTCCGAATATCTCTTGACTCTTACACACTTTATGTCTGGTGGCTGTGTGTAGGGTCAGGGTACCACAAGTTGATAGTCCGAATTTCTCTTGACTCACACACACTTTATGTTTAGTGGCTGTGTGTAGGGTCAGAGTACCACAAGTTGGTAGTCCGAATTTCTCTTGACTCTTACACAATTTATGTCTGGTGGCTGTGTGTAGGGTCAGAGTACCACAAGTTGATAGTCCAAATTTCTCTTGACTCTTACACACTTTATGTCTGGTGGCCGTGTGTAGGGTCAGAGTACCACAAGTTGATAGTCCAAATTTCTCTTGACTCTTACACACTTTATGTCTTGTGGCTGTGTGTAGGGTCAGAGTACCACAAGTTGATAGTCCAAATTTCTCTTGACTCACACACACTTTATGTCTTGTGGCTGTGTGTAGGGTCAGAGTACCACAAGTTGATAGTCCAAATTTCTCTTGACTCTTACACACTTTATGTCTGGTGGCTGTGTGTAGGGTCAGAGTACCACAAGTTGATAGTCCGAATTTCTCTTGACTCTTACACACTTTAAGTCTGGTGGCTGTGTGTAGGGTCAGAGTACCACAAGTTGATAGTCCGAATTTCTCTTGACTCTTACACACTTTATGTCTTGTGGCCGTGTGTAGGGTCAGAGTACCACAAGTTGATAGTCCGAATTTCTCTTGACTCTTACACACTTTATGTCTGGTGGCTGTGTGTAGGGTCAGAGTACCACAAGTTGATAGTCCGAATTTCTCTTGACTCTTACACACTTTATGTCTGGTGGCTGTGTGTAGGGTCAGAGTACCACAAGTTGATAGTCCGAATTTCTCTTGACTCTTACACACTTTATGTCTGGTGGCTGTGTGTAGGGTCAGAGTACCACAAGTTGGTAGTCCGAATTTCTCTTGACTCACACACACTTTATGTTTAGTGGCTGTGTGTAGGGTCAGAGTACCACAAGTTGATAGTCAAAATTTCTCTTGACTCTTACACACTTTATGTTTAGTGGCTGTGTTTAGGGTCAGAGTACCACAAGTTGATAGTCCGAATTTCTCTTGACTCTTACGCACTTTATGTTTAGTGGCTGTGTGTAGGGCCAGAGTACCACAAGTTGATAGTCCGAATTTCTCTTGACTCACACACACTTTATGTTTAGTGGCTGTGTGTAGGGTCAGAGTACCACAAGTTGATAGTCCAAATTTCTCTTGACTCTTACACACTTTATGTTTAGTGGCTGTGTGTAGGGTCAGAGTACCACAAGTTGATAGTCCGAATTTCTCTTGACTCTTACACACTTTATGTCTGGTGGCTGTGTGTAGGGTCAGAGTACCACAAGTTGGTAGTCCAAATGTGTCAAAATAGCAAAATTTTATTGGTCAAATTAAATTATATAACAAGTTAAAATGACTATCAGAAACCAGGCTTATGACTTAATGACTTAATTTATTAATCAAATTGAGAAATCCAGTAAAGTTAATATTAACCTTACTTGTTGTTGGGTGAACATTATTAATCAACTCGGTCATTTTAAATAGTCATGTTTGATATTCCATGTTTACAATCACATTGTTTTGGCTTCAATGCAGTATTAGGGATTGATTCTACTACATAACTTAATGCAATGGAAAAAGGTACGTGAAGTGACATCACTGTTAAAAGTATCCATAGTTGTTAATCTTGTAAGAAACTGTTAAATTTATGTTGTAAATTGGGATCATTTACTTTAAAAAAGGGGTTAAAAAGGCACGGTTATAAATATAAGGAATGACATTCGCTTTGACTTTTCTTCACGCAGTTAGTAATAGAATGGACTATCTTAGATAACCAGGAAAGCCTTTGGTTTCAGTGTATGATACTAGTAATAGACTTTGACGATGGTCGTCGTCCGAGGTGTCGTCTTATTTGTCGTTGTCGCCGTCGTCATAAACAATGTAACTGGCCTGATAGACCTTTTTCAGCATATAGTGAGCATGTTGACCGCTGTGTTTTGGGTGTCACTGATCAGAGTAAATGTAAATGTTCTCTGGTGTGGAATGAATAAAAAATAATCAACCTTTTTCATCGTGTAGGCTCCTTCACTGCTACAAAGATTTTTGCTATTGTAGCTGTCTGGGTAGCTCAGTTGCAGAGCATTCGTTAGTATCGGGAAGGTCTCGGGTTCGAGTCCCAGTTTAGCCGCTGTTTTCTCCCTTTCCTGTAACATTATCGGTCTCCTCTCTGTAAGTCGAAAGGCCTTGGTAGCCGAGTGGTCTAAAGCTCGCCTTACGTACCAGAGCGCCTCGGAGGACACTACCTAGGTTCGAATCCCACTTGGAACAGATCCTAGTGTGAGAAAGTTTGTCAGTTTGCTTTTCGAAGGTCGGTGGTTTTCTTCAGGCACTCCGGGTTCCTCCACCATCTCAGAACTGACCGTCTCGAAATAAGTACAAAAAACTTGACTGGGGCATAAAACGCCATTACTCTTCTCTCTTTTCTCTCTTTATATCGAGTCCTCTACGATTTAGTTTTGTCCATTAAATATGATGACCTGGCCCCAGTTTCACAATCATTTACTCGACTGAGACTTGTACACTCAACATAAATATTGCCATTTTTCTCATGAATGTCAGTTTGAAAATTTTAAGTTTTATGAAACAATATTTTGTTTTGCTCAACAAAACTTTTCTCAATAATTTAGATATAACATAATTAAGATATTAATTTTTAACTCTGTAATGTCTTAAAAATTGACATTGAAATATTTCTGAATTTGAGTTGAGTGTACACTTGTGAAACTGGGGCCTGGACTTCGATGACAGTGTTATCATTATTATTATCATTCATTCATTCATTCATTCTTTAGCCAATGAAATAGATAATGTATTGGGTAAAGTTCCGGCATTGTGTTTTTTATGTTGATGTAAGAATTATTTCCCTTAGAGCACCTGTTAATTGTTTCGTTTTTGGTTAGTCCGTTTATTTATCCGATAGCAATTTTTTATTGATCTAAGATTGTTACCCACAATGCACTTACGGAATCGCCATTTCCACTTTGGGGAAAACCCTAATAACATTTAAATGTACCGAAAACTTTTATTCTGACTTTGGTTAATCGGAATCTGTTATATATATTTTAAGGTGAGTAAAAAAATTATTTTAAAGACGATTGACAAGCTCACAATTCAAAACAGTCGATCAAAAATTTATTTTCATGATTTCCGGTATCTTCAGTAGGGAGAGGGTTCCTTCAGATTTATTTTTACGGACAGTAAAACTTGCTACATCTTTTATCACTCTGCTGATGGGATGGACACTCCTTATTTAAAATTTTTAATGAATACACCATGAGGTTTTAGATCATTTGTTTTTACAGTAATCTTTGACCAGCAACCAATTACTTTATAGTTCATGCTTGTCCGAAATAAAAATGAAAACTTTAATACTTTAAAAACAAGCCTTACAAGGAATTGAAATGATATTTCAAATTCCTCTTTACAATGATATTTTAAACAACTTCCACATTGACAAAATATTGTGGCCATTCAAACAACAAGTATAAAATAAAACTGTACCTTTTAAATTTTTGATTTTAAGGTTTAGAGTTTGATGTCAGATGTGGTAAACTGTCTAAAGTTGTAAAAGCAAAGTTTTATAGGCAGACACAAAGCATGTATAGAAGTGATACTACCAGTGGCTTCATTTTAATTCACACCTGGTACTGAGATGATTTGCCCCATCTTTTTGCAGCTGGAGCATATGTTATTTCAACATTGTGTTATGAATTATAACATCAAAGACTGTGCATTGCTAAAAGACTTTGATGTCAAATGATATTATAAGTAAAAATGTTGTTGTTCGACAGTTTAACTGCATTACTTTATTTATATGAAATGGCAAATTTTTGTCTAGACACAACGACCCAAATATCAACTGGTTTTGGTCGAAATGGCCCAGATTTAGACCTGAAATACATGGCTCCAAACAGCTTTTTTATAATACTGATGTTGCCGTTTCGGTATTATAAAAAAGCCGTTTGGAGCCATGTATTTCAGGTCTAGCCCAGATTCATCCTAGATTTTTTTAATTCATAAATTTCTGATTTAATATTATGTACATATCCCAGTACTCTTTACTTGTCTGATGTTTTTTAACAAGAATGACAATACAATTCTATGATTAATTTGTAATTTCTATCTCTTGTTTCCTTAGAGTTTAATATTTGTTCATCAATTTGTTATGATTTTTTTGGGGGGTTATGTTATTTAATGATGATAGTGGATATACACAGCTTGTCCATTAATAATTATACAAATTTATATATATGCCATAGTTATATATAATGATAATTATGTCCAATATCAATCATAGAAATGATAAATTTGTTTTGTGGTATTTGAACGTCATTTATCAATTTAATTATTATGTAACAGGAGGGAGAAAAATGCAGGGTCGGACCGGGGATCGAACCTGGGACCTCCCTCACTATAGGCGAGTGCTCTACCACTGAGCTACCCAGACCACTACATTCCTCCCCTGTTTTTCTTGAGTTTCCCATGGTCCCGCATGTGGGAAATCTCACATAAGTCCACCCTCGGATCGACTTTATCATTGTCGATCACTTCCGAAGGCCACACTGGCCACCAAACTGTAACAGGAGGGAGAAAAATGCAGGGTCGGACCGGGGATCGAACCCGGGACCTCCCGCACTATAGGCGAGTGCTCTACCACTGAGCTACCCAGACCGCTACAGTTACAAAGATATACAGTTTCAAATATGTAGCAGTATACTTGTGGCTCTGTGTTGTACCCACTGAGGTACACAACCCTTCAGGTCTAGACTCCTAAACTCTTCTTTAAATTTACCTCTTGGGTAGCTTATATTAGTTGGAAGAGTGCTCACTTTGTATGTGAGGGTTGAGGGTTCAAACCCAGTCGAGTTTGATGAAGACTTGAAAATTGGTAATGATTTCTCTTTTGCCAATCACTCTGCATTTAGAAGAAAAAATATGGGGTTCTTCAGGTGATACCTTGAAAACAATGCCTGTGTCACTGCAGACATGGCATGTTAAAGAACTCTCCTGTACATTGTCCTAAGCACACAGCAAAGGACAAAATTTCTTCAACTTCACCTAAAGCTGGTGACATCTCAATGTAAGTACAATATTCTTGACTGGGAAATTAACCACGTTAAATCATTCAATCAATCCTCTTTAAATTTGGTGTGAAACAGGCAGCTTTCAATTCTCGATAATCAGCCATTCTAATTGGTCAACAACTAACGCGTCAGAGATGGCTCTGAAGAAAGTGAGTAAATGCTGTGTTGAAATGAAATGACAGTTTTGGAGTCGCTCATTCTGTTATCAGTGCCAGAGATACATAATTTATATATATATATATATATATATATATATATATATATATATATATATATATATATATATATATATACCATAGCCATGCTTAGCATTTTGGATTGAAACATGGCTTAATATCGATAATATATTCCTTGTGTATTTAATATTAATGTGCTAGCCCTAGCCTCGTAGGTTCCTACAGTACCTGATTCTTGTTGTCTGTGTATGACATTGACAAGGTTCTGATAATTGTTACTGGTCAGTTAAAGTCTGTCCCAAACTAATAGACCTCTAAGGTTGGTGATATTCAGTTTCCAGTGTCATGCAAATGGTCTTAAATTCTTCACTAAACAAAAAAGTGAAGAGTAGTTTAATTGTAACAAGTAAACAAAATAATATTCTTTATTCTGAGCAAACTGGTTCATAATTTAAAATAATAAGACACTTCATTGGTTCATCATTCCAAATTACGAGATCCTGAAATTTATTAATTTATTTATTTATTAGGAAATATTAATGAATAAATACTAGTATTGCTGTATTTGAGTAATTGGTTTCAATTTGTAGATCATAAAATGACACAATAAGATAGCAGTATGATTGTTATCACATTGTTAACAATATATATATATATATATATATATATATATATACGATATGGTGAAATAGGGTGATTTATTGTTTATTACTACCTTGTTATGTATTCACACCATATCATATACATATACATATATATATATTTTTTGTCCAGACAATATGTATTTATGTTTATTTACTCATGGCACATCATTAACCTGTCTATCTTACCCTCCTGATTTGTGTGTGTGTGAGTGTGTGTGTGTGTGTGTGTTATAATTACCGGTAACATGGTTTCTTTTATCTAGAATACCGATACTACATTTAGATGATGGTTAATGGTCAACATTCATTTAAATTAAATGTTTCTTGAGTAAAAGTTCCTTTTGTACCCCCACATATAATATGCAATATATATTCACCTATTTAGTATATATTATAGTATATCTTATAACTGAAACATGTTTGTTTGGAGGGGTACAAAAAGACTCTTTCCTTCCCTTTGTTTTAAGAATGATGTAATTGCTCTAATAAACCCCTTAATATTAAATATTTCATATTTTATATTTTCTACTAAGACTAAATATTTAAGTAATTCTTGTTGATTTATATCATGAATTGTTTTATAACTGTATTTCTTGACATAACTTTATATGTAAGACTTGCCTTCATTATGTATTATATTACATGGTATGAAATATGACATCTTAATCAGTATAAAAAACCTCTGGAAAACTGGATGTGGAATCTAATCCAGTATGCAGATCTCAAAACTGTAACGTTCATTTATTGTTTTGTAACATTTTTTAAGATTTGAAAGAAAGTTTCTTATTTTAGCTAGTTATATTTTAAGGCTAATGTTAGACAATGGCTTTGTTGATTATTGCATTTATTTTCTACTCTCTCTCTCTCTCTCTCTCTCTCTCTCTCTCTCTCTCTCTCTCTCTCTCTCTCTATATATATATATATATATATATATATATATAGTGTAACAGCAGACAGTATGTTTATATATGTTTTATTTACTCATACAGTAATTGTTTAAGCTGTCTGTATCTTACAGAAAGGTTTCACCTTTGATCTTGTAGCCCGTAATTAAATGTTATTGTTTGTATGTATGTATTGTGTATTACATCATGTCTTAATTTAGAAGGGCTTCAGTGATTTGTTAGGGTCTTAACTTCTATAAATCAGGGATAGTTGTTACATAAAATCTTTCCTGACTAAAAAACTGATATATCAGACAATTACTCTTTACTCGATTTTCAACCACTTACATGTATATGTATGTATATTACATAAATAATAAATGTAATCAAAATTAATGGATATATTCATATGCTCTCTCTCTCTCTCTCTCTCTCTCTCTCTCTCTCTCTCTCTCTCTCTCTCTATATATATATATATATATATATATATATATCTGTATTTCTTGTTGATTGAATAAGTGGTTTTTATTCATAATGTGTGTTCATAAAATTGTGTCTTTTCATTAGGAGAAAGAGAGAATTAGAGAATGTTTTCATTACTTGTTTGCTTCTTAATTCTCTAAATTATTTTAAAATCCCAAGACTTGTTTTTCTAGCTTTATTACAATGTTAGTAATCAATGTGTTTAAGAGATTGTCTTATAAAATGAAGTCTTTCTCCAAACCATGTATTGATTCATAGTCTGCTTGATTAAAATTTAAATATTTTCTGTCTATCCCTTAATAAATTACACCATTATTCAAATTATGATAATGTTTTATAATCCTTTGTTATATATTTAAGCTGGGAATTCCAATTCCAGAAACGTGTAGAAATTTACATATATAGCAGTAAAAACACTAAACTTTAACTACATTGTGTTGTGATTTAAATCTTCCTCAATAAATTGTGTTATCTCACAGAATAATTACCGGTAAGTCAGTTTAAGATAAATGAATTTTAAATAAATAAAATGTCCTTTCTGTAACTGTTTTAGATAATGTTGTAATTGATGAGTAAATGTTTTCTTTATTTTTGTGTTGACATTTATTCTGCTTGCCATGGTGGACTTTCTGTCACCACTTTTTACGTTAAATTTTGCAGGAAAGACAATTCTACCACCAAATCTAAGGTCTGGTACTTAAAACTGTGTGTTGATTCTGCTAAGATAGTTTGTCTTTTATTTGAACAATATTTTTGCAGATTTTTTGGTTGATCGGTTGATCATGAATAAAACTACTCATAAAAACCAAATATATATATACAGACAGGATTCAAAGTCACCAGTTCTTGTCAGTTCATAAAATTAAAACCATTAATAATTAATTGTATTAATATTGAGATAAACTATTTAGTTTTTTGTTTTTTTTTTTGGGGGGGGGATGGGGGGTGGCATTTATAGATAATAAATATATAAATGGTTTTATAGGACATGTATTACTTATTTATACAAAAATTATTATATAATATAATTATATATAATAATTACTTTAGTTTGTGTTAACCCATTTATGTGTAGTAATTTATGAAACTCAAGTAATTAATTAAAAGAATGATTTTGCTGAAATTACCATGTATAAAAAAGATCCATGGATCACATGTTTTTGCTGGAAGTATTATAATACCACTTACAATGATAGAAAAATTTGTATGTACCGTAAAACAAACTTTAAATTGCAATGGAGGCACATGTGTTATTGCTTTAAGTAAACAATTTTTTAAGGTCCTGACTTATTTATTTGTCTCACATTAACAGGTCAGATATTAGCTGTAAATGTAAGACAAATTTTACCTAAGTTAATGTTGTAATTATGGTATCATAAATTCATGTTTATCCTGCTCAGGTAACAACTGAAATCTTATATTTTTTTAAAAATTATTTGTTTTACTGAAATTTGCATATAAATTATTTTTGTTTTTCATTTTAACATGAATATGTAATGTAGGTATGAAATAATTTAAATCCTAATCGGGTTACCGTGGAAATCTCTGTAGAGTTGATCGATTGAAATGTGACAAAGATCTTGTAACCTGATTATTGATTAGTCAGGTTTTTATAACCTTGGTTATCTCCCTTGACTAAAATGAAAGAATTAAAAAATGCTATGAGTCAGACTGGGTTTATAATGATAGCAATGACTGTGTTTATTATTTTTATTAATTACACCTTGACTTACTAATGTGTATCTGGTCAGTGTGATGTCTGCTAGCCTGGTGTTATAAAACATCTCTACCTATCTGTCGACTATAATCTGTTTATTTAAGACTTATTTTATCTATAATATATCTTTATTGGTTATGAGCAGTTGCTGGATACAGATTCCTAATATTGGAAAGTCTATCAACATGTCGAAGGCAAAAACACAACAACCTGCAGTTATACATAAAGTTATTATGGTAGGGAGTGGTGGAGTGGGCAAATCTGCACTAACTTTACAATTTATGTATGATGAGGTGAGTCAAGAATTAAAGCTACTCTCTCTCTCTCTCTCTCTCTCTCTCTCTCTCTCTCTCTCTCTCTCTCTCTCTCTCTCTCTCTCGTAGTATCTCTCTTGTTCTAGCTCTCTTATCTCTGGCCCTTTCTCATCTCTGTCTCTCTCTCTCTCTCTCCCTCTCTCTCTCTCTCTCTTATCTCTGGCCCTTTCTCATCCCTGGCTCTCTCTCTCATCCTCTCTCTCTCTCTCTTGTAGTATCTCTCTTTCTTGTTCTGGCTCTCTTATCTCTGGCCCTTTCTCATCCCTGGCTCTCTCTCTCATCCTCTCTCTCTCTTACACACACACACACACACACACACACACACACACACAAACACACTATAGACACAACATTTAATCTTACTATGGTTACCACATATAATTTATTGAAATAATACTAGTATTATTTTGACAGAGTTCAAGTTAACAGGTTAATTAAGTAACTACGGTAGTTAATATTTCATCTGTAAGATTTACTTGATTAATTTCTTATTAAGCCTCTTATTTTGTGTGAGAGGAGCTGTCACCCCCCCCATTTAAAAAAAAATAAAAATTAAAATAAATGAAAAATAAAATAATAGAAATAAAGGAAAACAATCCCTATATACATGTAGATCCTATAATTGAGTGTAGCAGTATTAAGGTTTGTAAAGGATGCAGAATCTGGCTACACAATGTTAATTTATTATGAACCTCTCTTGTAAAACAATAATTACTTTAACCAGTAGTTGAACTAACATTTAGATGATTGTATTACTTTACAATTCAATACAAAACTTCCTGTAATTTGTCTATTTATAACATTTGAGTATAAGCTGGTGTTTAATTACATTTGAAATGAGTTTATCCTTTTTGTACATTTAATCAGCAAGTATTAATTTTACTGTAAGATGTTTATTTTTGAAGACTTTTAGATAAACAATACTTATGTAGTGTTATTAACATTCAAATAATCTGAGTTAGAAAGACAAAAAATCATGTATTATTTATAAATATGAGTTTATTTAATAAAGTTTAGCACTTCTCTATATTTAATCAGGGGTTCAAAATTATATTACACAATGAAAAAACAAGTCTGTTAAGACACATAGATCAGATCTGAAGACTGCAAGTATTACCTTAACTTTGTCAATATCACCAAGATAAGTCCAACTTAAAGACTTTGAAATCATCTAGACTAAAATTCTAACTTGCCTAAAACTTGAAAATTTTAATGTTTTAAAAAGAAAATAGATATTACTGGTTGTCTTAGATTTAAAATTAACAGGTGTGACAGAAGATAATCTCAAATTTCAATCTTAAAGAAAAATAATTAAAACATAATTGTAATGGGATGTTACTATGTCATTTCTGTGTCCCCCAGCAAAATCATTTTGGCCTTTAAAAAAACAGAAAAGGTTTTGACAAGGCTTTAATCCACAAACAAAAAAAAAAAAAAAAAAGTAGAAACACAGCAAAACCAATATCCCTTCTTTTTTTTTTTTCTTTTTTTTTTTTTGGGGGGGGGGGGGGGGGAGGGGGATAATTTACAAACTATACATTTGAACCTAGAAAGTAGCACATCTTTGAGTGGAGTTTGACCAAAATCGTGAACACCAAAAAGATATAACCAATTTTCATTTCAGCCAGAAGTTATTTTGTATACAGTAATAGTAAACGTGATATTCTGATCAAGTGTGTATCACTTATATCAAGATATAACCGAATCTGTTTTATAGTCAGAGACTTTTCTATAAATATGATACCATACCGTCCCGTAAGAAAGATAAAATTCATAAATACCGTTATGTTGGATGATTGTTGGTAATATTATAATATTCCAGTATGATTATGAGGCCGTTTTTATGGGATATTTTTTTCCCATAAATCATGTCCTCTATTAGTTTATTACTTTGGAACAGATATAAGTTATGTAACAACTTATAAAATGTTGGTATTTTTTTAAAAAAAAACTTTAGGAAATTTTGGTTAAAATGATATCAAAGCTTACTTGAGTTTCAGAATATTTTTGAAATATTTATTAAAGTAGTCATAAATATATGTCTAATTTTAGACTGAAATTCAGAATTTTATTAAGAAACATCAAAGAATTCTTTAATCAGTCGCAAAAAAAGACTGAAATTCAAAACTTTATTAAAATACAATATACGTAGCAAATCACTCATAAATTGGTGTCCAAAATTCGTTTGAAAATTCTGAACATTATTTGAAATACAAGAATATTGTGGCAATAATAAATTTGGTACCTGAAATTAGAAACTAAAATAAAACTGGCTTGAATCTAAGATGGGAATCTAGAAATCTTGTCCCGTGATCAGTGTGGATTGTAATTTCCCCCCCCCCCCAAAAAAAAAATAAATAAAAATAATAATAATAATCTGCATCCTTCCTGATTTTTACGTGTTCAGGATGCACATTATCAAGAGACTTGACAGTGAACTTTGGTGTTTAACAAGGTAACGTCTGTTCTCAAATGTCAAATTACATTTTTGGGTACAAAATAAAAGATATTAAGGAGATTTACAGATATTGTTCCAATCTTTACTGTAAAATATATCAGAAAATTTACAAAATGTTGCATTGGTGTCACTGTTAAAATCACATGATTACCATAATATCAAACCTTGTTATGAATGTTCTATCCATTTAATTATAGAATATGTTTAGAAGTCACTGCGTTAGAATTGAACCAAATATAAAAATAGATAATTTTAAAAATTTTAAAAAGTGGAAAGGGTTATATCTTTTGGCAGGTAATACATATCAAAATACAGGTGTGAAAATTTGTTACTGTTATATTCATATCTTAGGTCCCCACAGGGATTTTATATACATGTTTTACTGTAATAGGTAGATAATAAAGTTAATAGTTTCATTTTCTCTATGTTAATTTGTGATTCTCAGAAGTGTTCATTTTATTTAAGGAGCTAATAAACAATTTAGAAACCTTGTAGTTCATGAATGTTGTGCATATGGACATTTCCTCCTTCAATTCCTGAATAAACTAAACACTACCGGTAACAGCTGTAATTATACATACATATATACTACTCACAGTAATTGTTGTTAATATATTCCACTTTATATACAACTTGTGTATCCTAAAATACCGGTACTAAACCTTGTTAATTGAATTTTGAAGACAATTAAAACCTTTCTTGTTTTAATATTTCTTTATAAAGTAGGACAGGAATCAGAGAGAGAGAGAGAGAGAGAGAGAAGAGAGAGAGAGAGGGGGGGGAGGGGAGGATATTTTGTCACCTCTACTGATATATTTAGCTGAAAAAGAATAAATTTAATTGATAAAGTAATTTTTGAACATTCCTGTGAAAAATTATTTTATTCAAAAACAGAGAGAAAAAGACTAAATTAAATTGATAAAGTAATGTTTGAACATTTCTATAAAAAATTATTATATTAAAAAAATTTAAATAGAGTTTTATAAGGAATGATTTACAGTAACAGGTACTAACATCTGATTAGTAACTCTTTCATTTTATAAAAATATAGCCGATTCTTTTATAAGTAACATGCATCTAGCTGGCAGACTAGCTGGTAATCTCTTAGTTCGCTTGAGAAGGTTGATGGTTTTCTGCAGACACTCCGGTCTCCTCCGCCATCTCAAAACTGGCTGCTTCAAAATAAATAAAAGAAAATAAAACACAAATATCATACACCACTCTATTGTATAGGAAGGCATGACATGATGAAGGACACTTAAGGTTTTAAGACAGTCTGACTTATGCCAGTACATGTACCACATTTAGCGATACATGTGTTTGTAAATTCTGTATAAAACATAAGGACATCTATTAAGGCTCATCTTAATAATGTCATTGTATACTGGGTAAATGTATGCATCAGTTTCTGCAACAATTATGAAAATGAAAGTTGACATTTGTAATAAAAAACTTCTTGGAAAAGCTTGAAACATAATAACCAATTAAGCCTTAATGATGGGTCAGATAGGTTATGTTATTGTTATTATAATTATACTATACATGAAATTGTGACATCCTTCCTGGTTTGTAACTTGTAAATATATATGTAATTTATAGTTATCTGTAGTAAATTAAGAGTTAAGTACAGGTAATTGTGTTACATGCCCCAGTCAAGATTCTTAATGTTCACTTGTATCAAGGAAGTCAGTTGTGATTATGTCAGGGAAACCAGAGTGCCTGAAGAAACCACCCTGCTTTGACAAGTTAAATAAGAAATTTTTTTACACTAAGATCTGCCTGATCAACATTCATACTAAAGGGATGTGAGGAATTCTGATCTATAAGTAAGAGTTTTAGACTACATGAGTTTGTGCACCAAAGGTCCTCTCTATAGACTAAATCAGCGAGTGAGTAATACTTTTTAACCATGCACTTAAGTCAGAGTCTGGGATAAGAAGGCTGAGTCCTAAACCCATAAGCCACAATAATAATAATATTTTATAAGACCTCAGTCTGTATAATAGACACTAAAAAGTGGCATGTGGCTTTAAAAGCAGTAATTCACTTATCACTTAGTCTAAAGGGGATCCTAGTATCTGGCATGTGCCTGGAAGACAGTTAGTTCACTTACCAAAGGTCAAAGGTCACTTTTCTGCAGGTACTCTGGTTTCCTCTACCATATTAGATCTGAATGCTTTAATAATGGTTTTTAAAAAATCCTGACAGGGGCATAAAACACAATTACTCCACTCCACTCACTCAAATCTCCTTCACTCCACTCCACTATACTACGCTACATTACACGCCAATCTACTCCTCTCCACTTTACTCTCTTCGCTCCAAACGCAGTAGCTCAGTTGGTAGAGTGCTCGCTCCATAAGTGGAAGGTCGTGGGTTCAAACCCCGGCCAGGTCTGACCCAAGACTTGAAAGTGGGTAGTGACTGTTCTTTCGCCAAGCACTCGGCATTACGAAATGAAAGTCACGGTTCTTTCGGATGGGAACTTAAAATAAACGAGGTCCCGTGTCATGGCAGGCATGGCACGATAAAGAACTCTGCTGTATAATGCCATCAGTGCAACGCACAGGCAAAATTTCTGCATTTTCGCCTATATCTGGCGACGTCTCGATATAAGTGAAATATTCTTGACTGGGACATTAAACACCATTACTCAACTCAACTCCATTCGCTCCACTCTACTCCATCAACTCCACTCCACTCCACAGGAAGAATATAGAGATGGTTATGAAACAGGATTAACAGTAGTTAATTTTAAAAATCTTGATTTATATTCACAGTTTGTGGAGGATTATGAACCAACAAAAGCAGATTCTTATAGGAAAAAGGTAGTTTTAGACGGAGAGGAAGTACAGATAGATATATTGGATACAGCAGGACAAGAAGACTATGCAGCTATACGAGATAATTATTTTAGAAGTGGAGAAGGATTTTTATGTGTATTTTCTATAACAGAACAAGAATCATTTCAAGCCACAGGAGATTTTAGGTGAGTTAAGTTTGGTTTGTACTCGGTTTTCTTTGAGGTCATGTGAGCCATCACTTGTTGGACGAGTGTATAGGTGAGCTACACTATATTTTTATAAGGCCTCAGGAGATTTTAGGTGAATTAATTATGTATTTTGTTCTGTACAGAAGTAGTTTTCTTTGAGATTGTGTGAGCCATCAGTTGTCCGACAAGTGTATGGGTGAGTTACACTATCTTTTTATAACTTAGTACTTAAAGGCCTCAGGAGATTTCAGGTGAGTTAAGTATGGTTTTTAGCTTGTTCTGTACAGAAACAGTTTTCTTTGAGATTGTGTGAGCCATCACTTGTCGGATGAGTATATGGGTGAGCTACAATGTTTTATACAATAACAAGAATAATTTCAAGTCACAAAATTTTTAGATGAGTTAGGTTATGATGACCGAGCTGTGTGAGCCATCACTTGTACTAGTGTACAGGCGAGTTACACTGCTTTATTATGTCATACACACAGCATGAACGTCTTAAGTTCTAATTTCAGTTCACATTGCCTATCTCTGCTTAGGTATGATTTCTAATCTTAAGACAGATCTCAAGTATGCAAAAGTATGTCAGCTAACTCTGCAAATGGCAGATCCATGAATCTGGTTACCCCAAAATTTATTGTTTTAAATTTTTTTTTTTTTTTTTTTTTTTTTTTTTTGGTTTTCAGAAATATATGTAGTTTAATGTTAACTTTCTAAATTTTTACTAGAATTTTAATTTATCATCAGGAGAGAGTGGCCTTTTAGGATGATTGCCCTGTAGCACTAGCTTACACAACACAACACCTTTTGTCAACAAGGGTAAAAAAGATTGTCAATTCATCTGTCAGTGTTGAGGTTTTCTCAGGGACCTCTGGTTTCCTCTACCATTCCTAAACAAAAAACTCTGTATATTGAAATACACATTACTCTTAACATAAAATACAATTACTTTACTTTATTTCATCAAGTTTGGGAAGACCACAATGAACTACAAGTAAATCTTGTTGTTGAATTTTAGATCAGGTTGGGGAGGATCAGACAGTCATGAACAACAAATAAATCTTGTTGAGGTTGTAGAATGCGTAAATCTTGTTAAGGTTGTTGAATTTTAGATCAAGGTTGGAGGATTAGACATAAGTTACAAGAAATCTTGTTGAGGTTGTTAATTTTAGATCAGGTTGGGGAGGATCAGACATGAACTACAAATAAATCTTGTTGAGGTTGTTGAATTTTAGATCAAGTAGGGGAGAATCTGCCATGATCTATATATTAAGTAAATCTTGTTGAGGTTGTTGAATTTAAGATCAAGTAAGGAAGGATTAGACATGAACTACAAATAAATCTTGTTGAGGCTGTTGAATTTTAGATCAAGTAAGGAAGGATTAGACATGAACTACAAATAAATCTTGTTGAGGCTGTTGAATTTTAGATCAAGTAAGGAAGGATTAGACATGAACTACAAATAAATCTTGTTGAGGCTGTTGAATTTTAGATCAAGTAAGGAAGGATTAGACATGAACTACAAATAAATCTTGTTGAGGCTGTTGAATTTTAGATCAAGTTAAGAAGGATCAGACATGAGCTACAAGTATATTTCGTTTAGTATGATGAATTTAAGATCAGTTCTCTTGCTGTTGAATTAATTTAGTAGAAAAGTAGAATTTTCTACTGGGTTTATTTACATTATTTTTAGTACATATGTACTGATAATTTCCTTCAAAAACAAATAAGATTTAGAAAATAAGTCATCGAAACTGATGGGTAAAAGAGACTTGCATGATAACTTGAATAACAAATGTATTTAGTTATGGAATCCCTTTACATTATATATATATAAGAATACAATGTATATGCTTTTTAAACTGTATTTATAGATCTATATGTAATGGAGATGACCACACACATATATAGACTCATTAATGTCTCATTACTATCTAAGTGGGTTATTTTATATATAAAATGAGCATGAATTCTTATTTATGTGCATTTTAAATCCTTATATTTTACCATGTTTATAAATGAAATTATTATTTTACTATCTCCAAAGTAAGTGTTCTTTCTTTTGACCCAAGTTGCTAAGGCTGAAATGTTTATACATGTACATGGTACAGTTTAGTGTATTGGTTGTAAACGTTTACAAAATCTGTAAATGTTTAAACGCGAAAAAATTCACAAATTTACAGATATTGGTTGCCGAAGAACTAAAACACCTGTCACGAGCCCCATGTTCTAAAGCATTGGTATTCACGCCTGAATCTTGATGTTTTTGGTGCACTTTTTATTTTCAAACAAAAAAATGAATTATAGGTTTCAAAAAATTCAGAAATAAATTATTTTTGACAATAGCTGTCTGTAAATATTAAAGACAAATGATAATAGTATTAATATTGTTTTATACTCCTTGAACAGAGCATCATTGCGTGTTTAGACATTACCCACCGGAAACAAAATATCCGCAGTTGGAGCATACTTAAGGTAGCCTTTCATAAAGAAGCTAAATACGGCAATTAAATGGAATCGTTTCGTTTAAGGATTCTCATGTACACGGTTACTAAATTTGCTAAACATTTCAGCCTTACAAGTTACCCTGCAATCTTTTATGATGTGGATTTCCTAACTGTGGTACTTTTTTCATCCTGCATCGTAAATTTTATGTTAAATTTGACAAAGCTTGAAATTTGATATACTGGTAGCATCTCAATGGTTTTGTTTGCCTAAAATTAAAAGGAATAAAGGAAGTTTCCCCTGGAGAAATATGACTAAAATTTCTCAATTTGACCACTCAAATTCTTTAAAGTCGACAGTGAAACAATAAGTAAGTTAAATCCAGGAGTCCAAAACTCTCCTTAATTGACAAAAAAATGTCGGATTTTGTCACAATATCAAATCAGATTTTCCCATCCTGAAAGGTGGAAGGTAGTTTTCAACAGCCATGGCAAAATCACTGCACCTACATCATATGCATTGTCGGCAAATCTTGTTGACCTTGACCTACATTCACTGGTCATGGTGACCTAAAGTAGAACAACATCTATGCATTAAACATTCTTATGATATCATCAACCAAAAGGCTTAGATGCTCTACCAAGTTAAAGAAACTAGCTGGAACCAATCCTCATTCCAGGTCATAAATTCAGGACAACCACAAGTCTTTATAAATAAATTATTAATTGAGCTTTGAATAGCTAGACCTCAGTTATTTGAGTTATCCTTATGACTCTAACATCTTGGCAATTGGACCAATTTAATAAAGAAACTATGAAGAGTCACTGTATGTTAATTTAATAAGAATCTTTCAGATAAGGTACTGTTAACTTACTAATTTGAGCATGTACATATTTTTGCACAGTTTACTTTCTCAGCTAATTTGCTTGGTTTTAAATTAGCGCAAAACAAGTTTGGAGAAACAGACTATAAGTCAAACATGTATTTTAGTGGAACTGTGACGAGTACCCGGGTACCCGTTCACGGTTAGGGTAATGACTGTACCCGGGTAACAAATTGTTTACCCGTTACCCGTTAAAGAATGTATCATTGTTGTTGACCTAAAATAAAATGTATATAAGTTCAATTAAACTCTTGAATTTCATTCAAAATGACACGTCAGTAATCGTGAACATACACGAGGTAAGTATCGGAACACCTTGAGTAACTACATTTAACCCAGTAATACAAACTACGGTTCCGAACGGCGATGCTGATAATATCCCTCCTATTATCGTGGAACCATTTGAAAGTTGTTTCAAGCAGATTTCATACATTTACTATTTTAAATATTTTGTTACTTTATTCAATAAAATTAACAAAACAATGAAAGTTATTGATTTTTTAACCTTGCAAGACAAAACCTATGGGGTGTAACTCGTATGAACATTGCGCATGCGTATTTAAGGTTTCATCAGAGAGGTGGGATTCACGGAAGGTTACTATAAATATACGTACAAGATGCCGTTTTCTGCGAATTAATTTGCAATTTACAGTATTTGTTTACTGTAAAATCATCTGTATAGATTAATAATCATTTATTTAATAATATATGTTTATTTTGGTTATTTATTCACGGTTTATGAAATAGATTCTTAATTGAAATGTGTGGAAGTTAAAAAGATCGGGTACTCGGTACCAGGGTCGGGTGCAACATTTCGGGTACCCGGGTACAGAATTCTCTACCCGTCACAGCCCTATATTTTAGCAGTGTATTTGAATTAGTGCTACTGTCCTAGTGTGAAAATCGCTAAAATTAATATGCCACTAAAATTAATACGTTTACAGTATGCAGTACCTAGACCTAATATTTTTCATGTTAAATTCCTGCAGAACTTTGATAATCTTGGCTTTGAGTAAACTGTAAATGTGCCATTTTACTGTTGAGCTATTAGGCAAGTTGGCCTTTTGTTTTAAATCAGACTTGCAAAAGTATATTGACTATTATTAGATTTGATTACTTTAATGGTAAAAGAAATCATTGCTCTAGAACTGGTTAGAAATTTTTAAGGTCATTTCACACTTCACTTATTAAATTCTAAAATAAAAACTCAGTATAACAGACAGGAAAATTAAATTTCTTGTTGCCTTGCTTAAGATTTTTCCACTCCACTTTTCACTTTACACTATAACTTCATCACCATGACAATTGTAAACATAGACAGGTACATTATATGGTTTGGTCCCCTGTTGCTTTTTTGATTGATTGCTTTTCATCACATTTCAATTATAAGCTTCACTGGAATAAAGTTGATATTTTGATACAATATATATATATATATATATATATATATATATATATATATATATATATATATATATATATATATATAATTTGATATTTGTTATTACCAGTATTATAAAATAGAGTATTGGGGTCTTAAGCTTATAATTTGTTCATTTCGTGAAATTTGGTCGAAAAATGGGTTACACGTTAATGCATTTAATTTTAAAAATTTCCTAAAATGGCTTCAAATTGTTATAACTTGACTATTTGAATAGATATTGACATGGGGTTTTCAGTTTTGACTTTTTCTTAAAATGACCTTTAAAATAGGGTCAAGGTCACAAATCAAGGTCATCAGCTTATTTGTGATTTTTGCAGTTTTAGGCAATTTTCTTGCAAATATTAAGAGATATATCAATTGAAAACATTGTTAAAATGTTCAGCATGTCAAAATCTAACAAGGTACCAGTTTTTGAAACTATATGATAATTCATGTAGGAGTTGTTGCCCCTGAAATGTTATTTTTTGCTTATAAATTCTTAAATTGTGCATTAGCTTAAAAACTATAAACTTTTTTTATAGGCATGTATATTAGAATATTGTAGGTATTGATATGACAATCCTTTTGATATATGGTTCAAGGTCATATGTTGAAAGGTCAAGATCATAGCTGAATAAGTGTACTTAAATTGTGAATTATCTTGAAAACTGTTAACTTTTTGTATAGGCATGTATGATATACGATCATTTTGATATATGGTTCAAGGTTATATGTTCAAAGGTCAAGGTCATAGCTGCATAAGTGTACTGAAATTGTTAATTATCTTGAAAACTGTTATCTTTTTGTACAAACATGTATATTGGAATATTGTAGGTATTGTTATTATTAATATGACAATCATTTTGATATATGGATCAAGGTCATATGTTGAAAGTTCAGGGTCATATCTGTAGAAGAAGACTGAAATTGTTAATTATCTTGAAAAATGTTAACATTTTGTATATGCATGTATATTAGAATATTGCAAGTATTGACATGAGGATCATTTTGATATATGACTCAAGGTCATACGTTCAAAGGTCAAGGTCACAGCTGCAAAAGAAGATATAAATTGTAAATTATCTTGAAAACTATTACCTTTGTATTGGCATATATATTTGAATATTTTAGGAATTGATATGGCAATCATTCTGATATAAGATTCAAGATCTTACATTTAAAGGTCAAGGTCATAGATGCATAAGAAGACTCAATTGTTATTATCTTGAAAAATATAAACTTTTTGTATAGGCATTTATATTAGCATATTGTATGTATTTTTGCAAATGATTTTGGTCATATCCTCAGGTAAGCGTTAAGGGCCATGGGCCTCTCATTTATGTTTTGGTCAAAATTCTTTTCCCAGTTGGTTATGTTATTGAAAAAAAAACAAGAATGCTTGAAGAAAACCTCCAACCCCTGGCAAACACCTCACACTAGGATCTGTCCAGAGTGTGATTTAAAAGAGACAATGAGTTCTCAAGAAAATTGAGTTTCTTGAGAAAAACCACTGACTTTTAACAAGCTGTGAAACATTCTGTCCTATTGATAATCTTACATAGGGGAAGAAAGACATCATGGTTTGTAAGCTGCCACTGAAATTCCCTACCAAGACAAGTGACTTTAAATGTTCTATCTGTAGATAAGGTCTGTACTTTTACTTTCAAACTTAATTCTTGACAAGGTAATCAGTTACTGAAGTAATTAAATTTACAAGTACCTGTAAAACCAATATATAAGAATTTAAATCTGACCGAGTGTTGTGATATACATTTGTATAATTATCCATGTTTCCAAATCCTCTTGGATTAGTTCTTCAGTTTGGTTTTATATTTAAAATTCTTCTATATATAACATAAGATTGGACAAGCTTAGAATATATTTTTCATTTAGTATAACTTAAAAGTCATTGACATTAAAGGGATATAATAAAAGCTGATTTTAGTGATCATTTGATTTTATTACTATCTACCTACCTACCTGTACATTGATTAAAAAAAAAGATACCTGTTCATTTACGAAAGGTATTAAATCTTATTAATTTTACAGGTAGGTTTAAAATTTAGGCCAAACCACAGGACAGATACCTGTAATGTTTTAGTCTGACTGGTTACATTATGGACATTTTCTTATATATTTCTATAGGACACTGATTACTGTGTTATACACTGGTTATTTTGTTACTTGTAACTTGTCATATTGTTCTTAGTTTGCCTCCTTTAGCTCACCTGCAGGTTTTAAAAATTTCTGCCATAAGTTTGAATTCCAAAATATTTAAAATTTAAATTTGTCCCTTTAATTAAATTTCCATTTTTTTGCTGATTCTGATGTTGTGTTGCTTCTGACTTCTGCTTATTTCTGTTAATTTTCATTCAGTGCAGTAAAACAGATTGCAATCGCTACATGTATGATACTTAACTGTACAGAATAAGAATAGATATAATGTAAGCATACTTGTGATTTTGACTTCGATTGGGTCCCACTACATTCACAAGCTTCATTCACATCCCCATCTTGCTTACAATATTAGGTTTGTGCCATTAACACTAAATCCTTATATTTTAATTTCAAATTTTTTGATTGATAATCTCTCTCATGCCTAGGTATTACAGAAGGGCTTATGTCCTACCTCAGTCATCAGTGTTAGTGTGTTCAGCGTTGCCATGGTTACCATAAGACTTTGTATTTTTAGATACTGCCCTAGTTTGCCTGTTTTTAGCGCACCAGCAGGAATTACAGAAGGGCTTATGTCGTACCTCTGTTTTCACTTATTATGGATTCTTTAGCTTTGCCATGGTCACCATAAGACTTAAACTTTGATGTCAGTGTCACAGGGCTCATTTAGTGTATTTTTGATATATTTAAAATTTCAACATGAAATAAGTTTAATTTATAATTTAAGGAATATATTAAATAAAAATATAAACAGAACATATTATAGATATTCAGCAAGATGTAATAAATTAAGTATTTCTTGGTATTTACTAATTATACAAAAACATTCCAATATTTTGATAAGGATTTAGTTGTTTTCACACTAATTTCCAGGTATAAATTGATCTCAATTATAACTAGCTGTAACTGTATTAAGCGGTTTTAGGATTAGGATTAAGTATATCATCTTACATTCTGATTATTTGTTTTTACTTGTGAAATAGTTCTTTCTCTAATACTTAGTAGACATTTGAAGTGGTCTTTGTTGTCCACACTTTTAGGAAGTATTATTGACTGACTTGACCTGACATGTGTTATTATGTAATTACCATACTTTATATTTGTTTCTGTTTTCTAAAAGTATCATAACAGATTTTTATCTCATTAACCAATCAGAAACACTGTTACAAAAACTTATGTTACATTGTAATAAAATGCTATAAATATGTATGTATTTTGAAGACACAGTAGAGTTGGTTTTGGGACAACGGGCTGTGTGGATTGTTAGGCAGAAATAAACTATGAAAATGTTAAGTTTGTAAGTTTTTGTCTTTCGTCACTGCCAGAAGGCAGGATCCCACAGTCAAGATTCTGTGACACCAGTCAACAAATACCTGTGGGTGCACTCACAACCCCGGTGCCAAATAGGACAGCCACCCTGAGTGCTCCTCTAACCCACGGGTACAGACCCCCAAATGGTGTTACTTGGTGGAGGATAAAAACAAGATCCAGGACCTCTCCAGTTGCAGCCTGACCAGAAAACAAGTGACAGAGATAGAGCAAGTCAACTGTAAGTACAACTACTATAAGTACTAGCTTCAACTTTGCACATGTGACAACCCTTTATTTTTGATAAGGAATACATTATTTTATATAAAAATAATATCTTTACCATTGGATAAGCAAACTATATTTAAAACAAAATGTCTCATTTTAAAATTTGTTCAAAAGAAAATTGTAAATCCAATACAGATTTTAAAAATTTAAATTCAGATAAAGATCCAGTGTCTCTCTTACTAAACCTAGAAAACAGTTTTGTAAAAGTTAGATTAGGTAGTCATAACGTAACATGTCTCGTAGATACTGGAGCAACTATTACATGTTGTTCCAAGGCAACACTAGACAAATCTTTTAAACATTATGATTTAAAACCAAACACAAACTTACAAAATGTAGTAGGTGTATGTGGTGAAATTCACCCTGTATTAGGGACAGTTGAAATACCAATTAAAATAAATGGTTTAATTTTGTATCATGAAGTTCATGTTTTTCAAAGACTTCATCAAAAATTTATTTTAGGTACAGATTTTTTGAAATTACATTCAGCAAAAATAGATTTTGAAAACAATTCCCTCGTCTTAAAAAATGGACTTACTGAAACACCCCTTGTAAATAATAATAAGTCACATAACTCTGTTCTGGTCCGGCCTGTAACAAATGTGCTAATTCCCCCGCACTCAGAAACAGTCTCTAAAGTTAGGATAACCAATTCTGTAGATGATGATCCTGTACTTTTAGAGCCTACTGTATCATTATTTAATTTAAATGTTTTAGGTGCCAAGTGTATTACACAACCTGTCAATGGGATAGGGTATTTCAAACTTTTAAACCCAACAAATCTCCCTATTCTAGTTAAAGCAAATGTGGTGGTTGCTCATGCCTTTAAAATTTTTGAGGAAAGTATATTTGCATTTTCTGAAGAAAACACAAATAATACAGTAGATTCTTCAGAAAATATAAATAATATAAACCATGGTCTTTCAGATCAAGATTATATTAAACTTGCTCAGGATGTAGGAATTAACCTAGATAACTCAAGCTTAACTCCAGAGGAGAAGAATAAACTATTAGTACTTTTAGGCAAAAATAGAGATATTTTTGCCAAAGACATT
Source organism: Tegillarca granosa (assembly GCA_029721355.1). Lineage (NCBI taxonomy): Eukaryota > Metazoa > Mollusca > Bivalvia > Arcoida > Arcidae > Tegillarca > Tegillarca granosa. Next base: position 36,667,909 of record CM056608.1, on the reverse strand, counting down.
TCCGAACTAGGAAAAACAAATGTATTTTATCACAAAATTGAAACTGGGGATGCTAAACCTGTGCGCTCAGTCCCATATAGGCAGACCCCAGATAAAATTAAACATTTAGATAAGCATTTAGATGAAATGCTAGCTAATGGTATTATAAAAGAATCCTCTTCTGCCTGGAGTAGTCCAGTAGTTTTAGTTAAAAAGAAATCCTCATCCCCAGAAAACCCACAATATCGCGTAGCTATAGACTTCAGAGCGATCAATTCTGTAACTGAAGATACCATAAATTTTCCAATACCTCGATTAGATGATATTTTTGATAATTTGGCAGATGCAAAAGCGCAAATATTTTCTGTAGTAGATTGCATGAATGGGTTTTGGCAAATACCGCTTCACCCTGACAGCACACATAAGACAGCTTTTGTTACACATAGAGGAAAATTCGAATTTTCCCGCCTACCGTTTGGGTTAAAGTTAGCTCCCCTGTCTTATCAAGCTTTAATGTCAAAGGTTTTACAAGAAATTAATTGGAAAACAGCAATCTGTTATATTGATGATATTTTAATTTACAGTAAAGATTTTACTTCTCACCTGAAAGATTTAAGCCTAGTTTTTAACAAACTAAGGCAGGCAAATTTAACCTTGCAACCAACTAAATGTAATTTTGCCTCTAAAGAAGTTAAATACTTAGGACATAAAATTTCAAAGTATGGAATTCAGGCTGATACCAGTAATACTGCAGCCCTAGAATCATATCCACAACCTAAGTCTGCCAAACAAGTAAAATCATTTTTAGGTGTCTGTAACTTTTACAGAAAATTTGTCAAAGATTATGCTAAAATTGCAACCCCACTTAATAACTTATTAAGGAAAAATATAAAATTTAAATGGACAGATGACTGTAAAAATGCATTTGACACATTAAAACATGCACTTTGTACATCTCCAATTTTAGCATTTCCTAATTTTGATAAGCCATTTATACTTGCTACCGATGCAAGCGATGCATCAATAGGTTATGTGCTAAGTCAAACAGGAGATGATAATAAAGAACATCCCATACATTATGGCGGCCGTGGGCTTAGAGATCCAGAAAGGAAATGGCATATAACAGATAAAGAAGGACTGGCACTAATTGAAGCTATCCGCATGTTCAGACCCTATTTAGCTAATACTAAATTTACTGTTTACACAGACAATATATCTTTAAAATGGCTACAAGATCTAAAAAATAAGCATGGTAGACTAGGAAGATGGGCATTAGAACTACAGGGTTATAATTTTCAGATTTTACATAAGCCTGGGTTAAAAAATGGTAACTCTGATGCCCTCTCTAGACGAAAGTATCCTGAAGTGAACAACCAAGAAACTCAACCTGAAAGTATTTTTACAGAAGGGTATGTTAACTCTATAGAACCTGTAAAATCTGAGTTAACATCTTTAACCATAGAATATGAAAATGAACCTGCAGTTCAAACTCACCCAAATTCAGTTATGCCCATTTCAATACAAAATAATAAAGCTGAAACAACTGATAATTTACAAATTTTAGAAAATCAAAATTTAGGTCATTTACAAAAAATAGATTCTGATTTTGAAGCCATTATTAAATATAAATCAACAGAAGAACTACCTGAAAATGATAAAATAAAAGCTAGAAAAATAGTAACTGTCTCATTCAATTATGAAATTATTAATGGAATCTTATATTACTTCCGTGATACTAGAAAAATAAAAAATCAAAGCAAAAATGTTAACATTAAATTATTAGCAGTTCCTCATCCATTACGTGATGAAATTTTGAAAAATTATCATGATTGTTTGGCGGGTGGTGGACATCAAGGTCAAGAAAGAGTATTTGAATCTATACGCTCAAAATATTATTGGCCAGGAATGTTTCATGACATTGTAGAATACATAAAAAGGTGTGAAATATGCCAGCAAACAAAACGCTTTCAACATAAAAAGAATACACCTTTAAGGCCATTACCTGTTGAAGATTTATTTTCAAGATGGCATATTGACATTCTGTCAGGCTTTCCACCATCTGGACCACAGAAGTATA
>CM056608.1:36036110-36065753 GCA_029721355.1 Tegillarca granosa | reverse complement strand
TGAATGTGACTGAAAACTTATATTTTTTCTTTGATCGTTAATATGGTTATATGATGGGGATAGACATAATATTCAACAATAATAGCAATTAAACATTATCACAGAAAGTTTCGGGGGACCGTTTGTATTTACCAATTAGTGTTGTAAAAATTTTAGCGACAGTTTTATTTTAGCGATTGAATTTGTCCGCAAATTGCGCTAATTAAAATAAAACTGCCGCTAATTTTTCACTGTTAACAGTATTAATCTGTGTGATGTACGTTAAGACTTCAATTAGATCATCGATGGGAAAAGCAACAGAAATGAAACAAAATTGTAAAAAAAAATAATCTAGTAATGGAATAAAAAAAGGTATGTTGATTAATTATTGCTAAGCTATTGAGTTGTAGTAAATATTTAAGCATAATGGGAAGCAAACTTCAAAGAACAAACGGAAATACCAATGGTAGCAATGCACGCATGTCGTCAATGTCATAAGCTAACGTGGCTTATAGCCAGGTAAGAAAAATAAATAATTATACCTGTAGGACCAGCTGGAGGGCCTGGTGGAGCAGCTGGAGGGCCTGGTGGAGCAGCTGGAGGGCCTGGTGGAGCAGCTGGAGGGCCTGGTGCACCTGCGGGAAAACCTGGTGTACCAGCTGTAGTGACTTGTGGTGCAGCTGTTGTTCCTGGTTCGGCAGCTGTAGTGCCTAGTGGACCATGTGATTCTTTTGGTGGATGTGCAGTCGTACCTGGTGCATGTGCAGTCGTACCTGTTGGACCTGCTCTCGTACTTGGGGTTGCAGCAGTTGTTCCTTATAGTAAAATTTGAACAAGAATTAACATATGCTTTTCTTCCATTTTTTCATACTTTGGGTTTTGAAGAAAAACAAAAGATCTGTATTAATTAAAAATCATGTAATACTGTAAACCGCTTTATATTAGCGCATAGAAATTTAAGCGAATTTAAGGAGCCAGTCGTATTAGCGTAGTTTTATTTAGCGCCAGTGATTACCCTGTTTGGGACAACAAGCTACCTTTATATATAGATACTATGAATAACATACATGCATAATTACCTATGAACAGGTGATGAGTAGTAATAATTAAGTAAATGAAGCCATACATTAACTCTCAGTCATTCTGTACATGTAGACACATTAATAAAAATGTGGGGTTTTTCCAGGAAAAAAACCCAAAAGTCCCCATTGTTTCCTAGTCCAAAAACGCCGATTTTTAAAACAATTGTAAATATTTGTGATTTTTCAAACTGTTTTATTATGGATTAACTGATTTAAAGGATTCAGCGTGATTTATTTCGGATTTTTCGAGTGTAAGCGTATTAGCGTAGCTTTATTTAGCGCCAGTGATTACCCTGTTTGGGACCACAAGCTACCTTTATATATAGACACTTTAAATAATATACATGCATAATTTCCTATGAACTGGTGATGAGTAGTAATAATTAAGTAAATGAAGCCATGTATTTACTCTCATATATTCCGTACATGTAGACATTCAGATTGAATTCACTCAAAATTTCCCTTGAAATATTCATAGACTTTCATGAAAAAGGTTTTATGGGAAATCATGAACTATTTACTACAAAATACAAAATTTCAGAGTAATTTCCCACAAAACATTCTTATTTTTCAATACAAGAGTTTCAATGATTTAACGTTAATAAAAGAAGATTTCAAGGGGATATTTCCCCTGACAACTCTTGAAATTTCCCATAAAAAGCTTTTAGACTTTATAGCAAAGAGCAAATTTCAGGCGGCATTTCCTCTAAAACATTCTTTGACTTAACATAGAGCAGATTTCTGAGGAAATTGCCATGAAAAAATCTTTGACTTTACCAATAGCAGAATTAGGGAAGATTTGTTCACAAAAATGTTTAATCTTTTTACAGCACACTTAGAAAAAGCCTTATTTTGCCAAGAAAAAAAATCTAAGAAAAATTTGAATAAAGTTTTATCTGGTAATTGCAAATTTGTACCGAGACTATTACTGTCATAATAGTTGGATCATGTTAAAGCATGTGCCATTAATTTTGACAAATTTTAGATAGTTATTAAATAAGTAAATGATAACAAACTTATGTTTTTAATTGATAATGAATGAAGGCAGGAAACTGGAGTTTATTCTTCCTCTCTTGTACTCTTTATTTGCAAAGAATAAAATATGAGACACTGTAATCTATAATAAGGTTTTAAGCAAGAACTATGCTGTGCTGTTAATAACATTATGTATTCTTTTAAGTTAAATACTGGGGCCTCATTTTACCCTGCTTAAATTTAGTCTGATGACATTTAATTATGGGTAAAGATATGCCTTATCATATAACATGTATATTTTTATCTTGTGTCAATGGCAACTTACAAGTTAACCAATATATTTTGTAAAATTTTATTTATATATGATACATTGCATCCATATTCTTAATGAGCTTATTAAGCAGTTTGATAGCCAATCAGTATCTAGCAACCTATAAAGATGTTTAAGCTACCTCAATCAGGTAAATGAAATAAGGATTCTATAAATATTGCATGGCAATAAATAGACCTCAACCAAAACTCATCTACTCTACAAATACATAGAAAGAAAATAATAAACTTAACTACAACTATACACATAATGTCAAACTTATATCTACCACAAGCTTGAAGAAAAATCTGCAGGGAAAGATTCCAAATTCATTCATATTATGTATAAGTACAGTAGCCATAAGTTGATTGATCTACTGTCAGAGTTGCTCTGATTCTGACAGTGAAAAATCGCATAATTTTCCCAGAAATCATGAAAGTGTAAGTAATTTCATTCTCTACCTGTGATACCCCTTAAGGTATCACCCAACTGGTAAAAAAATGATGACAATTTTTCATCTGAAACACCCTGTATATTTACAACAATGGACACAAAAAGTTTGAAACTGAAACAAAATATGGACAATAAAATTGAGAATGGAATGAATTAATTCATTCATTCATTTTTGTCTGTAATATAATCTAATACAATTAACGGACACAGAATTTGTTGAATAAATTGTTACAAAATCTGTATGAACATAGTAAATCCAAATAAAAATTAGACATACATAACAGGATGTTGTTGTCCCAGCTGAGAAAGCTTCTAACAACAATATTTTCGTTTGTAAGAAATTCTATGTTGAATGTCTTATTGAGGAGCTTGGATTAGATAGTATATTGGAGAATCCTACTTATACCAAAACTAATTTTACCAAAGATGAGGTTCTATCCAATCAAAGGGGAGTCCTTGAGTCTTTCGGTATCAATTTAAAACAGGAAGAACGTGACCTGTCTAACTTGAATTGGATTCCAAAACTTCACAAAAATCCATACAAGGACAGATATATAACAGGTTCCTATAAATGTACTACTAAATCATTATAAGAAAATCTTACACAGATTTTGACAGTCGTCAAAGACGGCCTTCAGACTTATTCAGAAAAAGTCTATTCTACTTCTGGCATCAACCAAATGTGGATTCTCAAAAATTGTAAAGAACTACCTGACAATCTTGTTTCTAATAATCTATCTTCGTTAAAAAATATAAAATGTTTTGATTTTTCTACCATTTACCCCACTATTCTAAATTGAAAGAACGTCCTCAACAAATCATTTACTTTTCATTCTTTTACAAAACGGTAAACCAAGATATAAATATGTAGTGCTTAACAGGGATTCTGGTTATTTGTAAAACACCATACAGACCGTAAACAAAAATATACTAAAGATACCATCAAGTAAATAATCCGAAATTTGGAGAATATATAAATGCCATCTATCTAAGAGAGCTTGAAATAAAAGACACGACGGATTCTTTAAGTCCTGCTTCATATTTGGACTTATACCTCAATAATGACACTCACGAAAGGTAACATCTGAAGCTATACGACAAACAAGTTGACTTCAATTTTTCTATTGTCAACTTTCCGTTTCTTTGCAGTAATATCCCTGCTTCTCCTGTGTGTGGTGCATATGTTTCACATTTGATGAGTTATGGCAGAGCTTGTACCCACTATCGGGAATTTCTACAACGAAGCAAACTGCTTACAATTAAATTGTTGTTGCAAGAATATTGCAAGCCTAGTCAAGACCCTCAAAAAGTTTTATGGCCGTCATCACAATATTATTGATAAGTATGTAGTCACTGTATCCAAACTTATACTAGATATATTTAAATTACCATAATTCTTTGTTCCTTTCATTTTCAATATTGAGTTGCACGTGACGGGTGTAGCTAGCTAGATAGGAGGTGCTTACCCTTCAGGAGCAACCGACCTCACTTTCTTGATGGAAGTTCACGTGTATTACTAAATTTGCCATCTGTCAAAGTTTTTACTTTGTTTTTGGGATTGTGATATGGACAAGGACTGGTATGTTTGTTTTATATATAAATATCTAGTCACATTTTATTTATAAATAGCTCATATGCATGATTTAACTATAGTATAATAAATAACTTCCAATTCATTAACCATATGGTTTTACAGCCATTTGACCTTTGAACATATGAACTTATGAACATGTGGACATATGAACTTGAACCTTATGTCAAAATGATCGTCTTATCCATACGTACAATATTCTTATACACATGCTTTTTGCAAAAAAGTTAGTGGTTTTCATGATAATTCACAACTTCAATACACTTATGCAGTTATGAACTTGACCTTTCAACGCATGACCTGGAACCATATATTAAAATGATTGTCCATATCAATCCCTACAATATTTTCATATACATGCCTATACAAAACGTTTATAGTTTTCAAGCTATTAACTATTATTGTTTTGTTATTGTTTATCAAATCAGTTGCCATAGATACAATTTAAAATCATACAAATGTTCTTAGCAAAACGTGCCATATATAGATAATATTTTATTAAATTTCATATGTTAATTTATTTAGGTATGATGAAATATTCCATATTTAGAAATGCTTTTTAACACAATTGCACAGACACCCCTTGCACTGTGGTATTATAACAAATAAAATAGAGTGTAATATATATGTAATGTAAAAAACACTTCATAGGGCGCTGTTATTTCAAAATCATTTTGTGCTTATTTCTTACTTTTTCTTTGTGTTCTCTTTGTATAATAATGATTTGCCGCCTTAATTGTAAATGTATATTGTATTGTATATACCTATAAGTGTATGCTTTTGGTTAAAATAAATGAAATTTATCGGTTGTCAGATCAATCAACATTGTCTATAAAAGTACCCAGACCACTTTGTTCATTTTATTTTATCTATAGTCCGCCCGTTGTGTACAGAAATACTCGGGCTAAATCACTGGGTGCACTATGTGCAGTTAAATAACCTATGTCTTAAAACAGGAACAGGAACTAACTGACTGACAGGAAATATCTAGGTGATGCAACCGGTCACCATGTAAGTATTTAACAACACTGTTTCTTTTACGTCCATAATCGGATATTACCCGCTTCTTATTATACCTAGATTTTTTACAACTTCTGTATTTGTATCATTGTGATATGATGTTAATGGGTATTAATATTCATTAGGTATGGTGAGATGTTATTATGGTTCAGTGTTATGAGTGCACGAGATTCATGTGCGTCTTAAAGGTCTGTACTTCTAGATTACGTCAGAATGTCAGGGTTTTCACGACACGTTTGATATTTTATTGTATTTTATTTTATTATATTAATTATATTTATTATCATTATATTTTATTTGTGTGAACTCAATTTCTTCAGTTAAGGCATAAGAATTGTTGAATAAAGCCAAATTAAATCACATGCCACTCAAGAAAGGAATAAATGTTTTTATGAAATAATTCTGTAGATGAGTACACAAAATGTAACACCATAGTGAAATTGTTACAAATAGTTGTTCCTGCATTTGAAATAGAAATAATGACTTTCATTGGTTGATATCAAATTAAAATAAAATATTCTAAAAGTTAATCTAAACAAATTGATTCAGTAATTTGAAAAATCAATGCTGCATGTTTGTCTCTGTAATTGTTTATTCTAGTTTGTAAAAAGGAAAAAATGATGCAGTCTGTTGTATAAGTAGCCAATATCCATTAGTTTTTTTTATATTATATGCCTAATCTGGTTCTATTTAGGGTAAACTGGAGTAGAGTGGAGAGGGCAAATGGTGTTTTAGACCCGGTCAAGATACCGATTCTTTCACATAAATAGCAAGGTAGTTTGTCCTAAGCTGATGGAGCAAATTGGGGTGCCTAGAGATAGACAAAGGCTTTCAGCAAGCAATTGTTTAACTTTCTCATCCTAGGTTCTGTCACTGTGGGATTTAAACCTACCCAGTAACATGTACTTTGATCCTTGAGCATGTGATTCAATTTCATCTAATGAGGTTTAACGTCCCAGTCAAGAATATTTCATTTATATCGAGATGTCACCAGCTGTAGATGAAGTAACAGTCACTACCAGTTTTCAAGCCTCGGTCAGACTGGTCTGACTTCCATCACCGACCTCATTAATACATAGTGAGCACACTACCAACTGAGCAAACATAATGATGTAGGCATTTGGCTTAGACTACTTGTCCACCAAGGCCCAAACGTAAGGGTAGTTTGATAATATGAAATGACTTTTCTGGAGAAAATTTTCATTTACAGGAACATGAAAAACAAGAGGACCATGAAAGCCCTGGACGCTCACCTGAAAATGATGTACACTCAGCTTGATTTTGGCAAACTGGACCATTTCTATAATTTGACCTAGTGACCTACTTATTTACCCAACATGATCCTTAAACATCCTCAACCTAGCTTTTTTGAAGAGGATCATTCTGATAAAGCCTGATAAAATTGGGCTAAAATAGGGGCCTAGGAGTGTAAACAATGTTTTTCTAAAATTTTATCTAGTGACCTACTTCTTGACCCAACCTGACCCATATAAAAACTTTAGCTCGAAAAAGCATCATCCTGAGCACTTAGATTGACGAAAAAAATGTGTATATTTTTGCAAACTTGGATAAATTTACATAATAAAATTAATTTAACTTGAGATCTATGTAATTTAGCATTTTTTCATTAATTATTAAAATGGTTTTACAAATAGGCCCTTAATAGGATAACAAGCTGTTTCAAAAGAATAAACTATATTTTATTACAAAATAGATAAAACGATTTCATTGCAAAATTTAATTATAAATTCTTCTTCGAGAGGCGTAAATACATAAATCAATTTTCCTATACCATCATATTGATCAAAATGAATTTTAGAATTTCTTAACTCTAGAACAAACTAATAAAAGGCCTTGGAACATATTAATTGATTTCAAACATTCATATATATGCTGTTTCAACGATTTTGACGATTTTCAACACGAACCAGGACAAATATAGCAGAAAACTTGATTTGACTGATTTAATAAACAGCAGAAATCGAACCCGGGACCTCGCGCAGCATAGGCGAGTGTTCTACCAACTGAGCTACCCAGACAGCTACAGTCAAAATTAATTATAAAATGTATGACCTGGTGAACTGGATTGTGGTGCTGAGGTAGTACCTGGTGGTTCGGCTGTAGTTCGTGGAAGAGATATTGTGGACGGTTGTGGTCCAGTCGTGGTTTGTGGGCCAGTTGTGGTATATGGACCAGTTGTTGTTGGCGGAAAGGTTGTGGCATGAGGCTCTGTTGTGGCACCTACTCCTGGTGTAGTTTCCGGTCGAAATATCGTTGATTCTGATATCACAGTAGTTCCAGGTGGTCCAGTCGTACTTCCTGGCGGACCGGTCGTACTTCCAGGTGGTCTGGTCGTAGTTCCTAAAGTTATAGGTCATTTATAGCAAAAATGTTTTCTACATTTATACATAAAATTATCCCTACAAATGTTGACAAGTGTTCAACCATACTGCTATTTACAAATGTTCTTAATACACGATTCATTCACACACACCCATTACTACAAACCTGAAGATTATCTGAAATAAAAAAGTCATTCTTTTTTGAAAGTCAGATCTTCCATCTTCAATCTCCTTACTCCCACAATTTTGTTGCAAACTTCTTGTCTGAAAATAGACATACTTATCTGTAATACTTGCCTTAATCCTGGTTTCCGCAAGGGACCAACACCCTCCTTTAAGGCACCTTTAATGATCTTTAAAGATCCTTTAAGATCCTTAAATATGTCCTTAAAGATCCTTAAAGGTGCCTTAAAGCCTCCCATCTTTAAGGATCTTTAATGGACCTTTAAGGACTCTTTAAGGACATATTTAAGGATTTTTAAGGAGGCTTTAAGGATCCTTAATGGAATTAAAATTTTAAGGATCTTTAAGAAATCTTTAAAAATCCTTTAAGATGTGTCATATTTTTTTTCAATTATTTATGGAACGATGGCTATTACATTCATTAAGTTAAAAAGTATGATTTGTTTTAGTATATTTTGAATTTTTACAGTTGATACGACATTGGAGACATAAATAACTGTCTAAATTCTAATTTCTACATTTAGTTTTTGTAGAAGAGCCGTATGTAGTTTCCTAATAATACGTGTTCCTTAATTCATAAATGAATTAGATAACAAATGTGCAATTTTCACAGTAAAGGTAAACAACCCGTGTTTTAATCAGATCGGCAGTAAGCATAAAGTAATTAACGGTATTTGTTTATTGTATGCAGCGGTACTTGTTTAATTATAGATCCCAGGTGATTTTACGCGAGGCTTTTGACTTTGATGTGAACTCTGGGTGTAAGAATTACAAGTATGTTTTCTGAAGTGATTTTAAGAGACAATTTTAATATTAAAGTACAAAACATTCATAAACTAAAGAAATAAAAATAATCGCAAAATAATATTCTAAGCAAGTCATATATTTTACTATTTTATTTTATTTTATTTCTTTATTTTATTTTTATTTTATTTTTTTTATTTTATTTTATTTTATTTTATTTTATTTATTTTATTTTATTTTATTTTATTTTATTTATTTTTTGGGGGTTAGTGTTATGCATAGATGCAAATAAAGCATGAGAGAGAGAGTAAGAGAGAGAGAGAGAGAGAGAGAGAGAGAGAGAGAGAGAGAGAGAGAGAGAGAGAGAGAGAGAGAGAGAGAGAGAGAGAGAGAGAGAGCACATTTTAGTGTCTTTAAATTGACATATATGAAACTGACACATGATGATACCGGAATTCGAATAATTTCAATTTCTATTGAAAAAGAATTTGTAAAGTAAATATTTAAAACAAATATGGATCATTCAGGAAAAGGTTATTATTTTCAAACATGAACAAGTTACGAAGTGAACATATTGAAGTAAGAAACCAGTCACAGAAGATAACCATTAACTGACAGTCCTCAGTTGGATGTGAATTTCAACAGTCAGGATGGAATGCAGTGGAATAACGGCGATTACCTCTCTGAATATTCATAATCATATAATCTCTCTCTCTCTCTCTCTCTCTCTCTCTCTCTCTCTCTCTCTCTCTCTCTCTCTCTCTCTCTCTCTCTCTCTCTCTCTCTCTCTCTCTCTCTCTCTCTCTCTTGTACATTGAATTCTTGACTTGCACGTAAATGAACTAAAAAACAGCTCTTCCTTTCTAAATATTCAATTTCTGAATTTTATCCCTTTCTGTATTATATTCGTAACTTGACGGTGAAAAAATAATATCCTTCCACACACACACACACACACACACACACACCCACACACACACTTGAAATTTCTGAATAATATTACAAGTACCTTAGTATATTATGTGCTCTGCAGATTCCAGAAAAAATTACTGTAAGACTCGGAAAGACCATATTTATTTATTTATTTATTTATTGATTTATTTATGTTATTTATTGATTTATTTATTTATTTATTTATTCATTCATTCATTCATTCATTCAATTAATCTATTTAATTATTTATTTATTTATTTATTTATTTATTTATTTATTTATTTATTTATTTATTTATTTATTTATTTATTTATTTATTTATTTATTTTGGACATTATGGTCAATTATTTAGTTAAAAAGCTGTTTGTATAGTTAACATACTGCTTCTTCTGTTTCAATTACATATCTCATTAATACATATAAATAATAATAATTTTCAAGTAAAAGGAGTTAGAAAGAACAGATGTCATCAACATAATTAATTAAGTGATAAATGCACTTGATCATCAAACATCATTTTGCTGATTGATGTTAGATATTCTAGTATATTACAGGTAATTTTGGAATGCATTCTTTTCAACACATAATTTATCTAATGCAATAAAATTCTATAAATAGATAAAAATCATGACTGATTTTTATAAAAATAAATAAAATTAATTTGATCCTTTTGTTGTAAGAAAATAAATGAAAAATGTCCGGCTTTCTTTATTGCATAGCTACATAGGTAAGGTGATGGACACCTAACTTGAGGGACCAGGGTTCGATGCCCAGTGAGAGCGGAAAAATAATGAAAATTTGAATAATAATTTTTTTTGTAATTTCTATTTAATAAATAAGCATCATATTAGACTTAAGAATGTAATAAATAAATAAAAATAAAATAAAATAAATAAAATTAAAAACCTGAGCTTAAAAAATTATCAATAGATAATTAATTTATGATCACTTTATTTTTTTCAAAATTAATTGATGCAATATTTTTTTAAAATAAAATTTTAAAAAAGATAATGATAAAAATAATATTTCATTGCTTTTTTGTCTGCTCTCATCTGCAAACGCATTAATACGTTCCTGGTCATACGTACGTGTTCCATCGATAGAGTACTGTGGTACAATAACTGCTCCCACTCTAAAAACGGAAGGAGTTCCAGTACCAACGTCTACTTATTACACACATACCAGGGATACTAGGACCTCTGAGTGTACACAGTCTAGGAATGCAAATGAGTTCCTGCTCTATGGGTTATACTTTTCTATCGTAAGTCGACAGCACAAGTTCATCATCTTCGATCTGTAGTTTTTATAAGTAATATTAATAAATTGTTGCAGAGAAGTGTTTAAAAATTTGATTGCCTACTATTAAAAATAGAGTGGAATGGAGTGATGGTGTTTAACGCCCCAGTCAGTTCTTGGATAGTGGAGGACACCGGAGTGCCCGGAGAAAACCACCTACCTTTGGCACGGGAACTGACAACATTTCTCACACTAGGATCTGTCTCAAGGGGGATTCGAATCCAGACGGTAAGCGGCGCTGTTATCCGTAAGTGCACGCTTTAGATCAATCGGCCACCGAGGTCCTTATTTGAAAAAAAAAGAAAGAATAGGTGTTGCTCCTGTTGATGAAAAGTGTTTTCAATTTTTTTCACACTGTTACTGATTGTTACTGTAATATGTGTATTTGACAACAAATAACGCTTTACTATCACTTTTGTCGAGTTCTCAACCATCATAATCAGTGGTCCATAAAAGCGTCATGATGAAAAAATAAATAATTTCTTTCTTAAAGTGTGTTTCTGAAACAAAAATGCAAAAGCATTGTTTGTATGACTATCACAAATTATCATATGTCACTTTTGAATGTATCAGTTATAAAAATTCAAGAATAATAAAATAAATTAGTAAATGAATTACTTAATTAGTTAAAAAAAGGAATAGAAGGAGAAGCTGTAATTCAAGAACATTTCAGTAAGTTAAAAATAAACTAAACATAACTACATTTATTGTTTATGTAATTTTGCGTTCGAAAGTTATTTTTAGTTTCTTAGAATATTTTTATTATATTTTGAAAGACTTTTTCTCTTCATGTGGTTAATAAAGTATTGATTGATATAATCTTAATTATATTGTGATGGGAGAATAAATGTAGCTAATTGTAAGTATTATATCGAAATAAATTTTGAAAATTTTGGAATTGTATTTCTCCTAGTTTGAAAAACAAAATTGATTAGAATAAGCCCTTTGTATTAGCGAATTACCCGAAATGAGAAATGGTAAATTAAACACGTACAAATATGTCAAGATTTTGACAGTAATATTTATTTCGTGCATTTGTCTTTTAATTTTGTTACTGGTTTTTGTCGAGCCTGGTATAGCCATAAGGCAAGACTTAGGTGTTACTTTTCCGGTGTTGGTGGCGGCGGCGGCATGTCAAAATGTGAAATTTTTTGTTAAAGTCAAAAACTAACCAGGCGAGACATTTAATTCCATGTAATTCTTGTTATTTTTTTAATTTATTACTTAATTTATCTTTTAAATGGAGAAAAAGTATCGTTGAAATTCTCTTTCTGAAACTTTAAAAGACAAAACGTTATTTAACTGAAAAGTACGTTATTTTAATTGAAATTTCATTAAATGAATACCGCATGCATTTTTTTAATTTAAAATATCATTCATTAAGCCATTGCAATTTCATAAAAAATTATGTTACAATCATCATCACCAATTCAGCTCACTTTGAATTTTAACTCCGGTAAGGTAACCGATTCGGGATCTTTTTTTTTCAAAATAGCACAATTAATTTCGAAATATCTTAACAACAAAATTATTTAGACTTCATTTTTTATATTTTAATTAAGAAAATTATTAGTTAAGGAATGATTGTGATACTGGGACCAGGAATCAATGTAGTATTTTTGAAAATTAAATTTCAATTCCTTAGTGCAATGTCAAGCAATATTTACAAAGTTTATGATTTCATGTCTAAAATTCACATATGATGCTTTAAGTATTTTTTAAAGTTTCAGATGGTTTTTCAAAAATTTGAAATTATATTACATACCAATGTGATCCTGTTCCCGGGACAATCAAAATGTTTCCGTCGAGTCCAGCCTTGCTGCTTTTTAAACCAGATGACAAATCTACCTGCCAATAATCCCGACATCTTCGTCGAATCTGATTGGACGAACTAAGTACTTATATCCACCATTCAATAAAATCTTTTTTAAAATCCCTTACATTGCATTAAATTTTGATTTAATTGAAAGAGCAAAGTCAGCAATCCCCCATCTGTCACTGACTTCTTTTGATATTACTAATATATTGACACTCCAGGTTTGATATTTCACTCAAAAATATTATTGATGAAGATCTCATAAATTTAAAATATATATATATATATATATATATATATATATATATATATGTATATATATATATATATATATATATATATATGTGTGTGTGTGTGTGTGTGTGTGTGTGTGTGTGTGTTTTTTCAAAGTTAGTTATGTGAGCCTTGTCAGTATTTAATCTGGAACAAGAATGATTTTTTTCATTGGGGTGAATGTAATTATTATTATTATTATTATTATTATTATTATTATTATTATTATTATTATTATTATTATTATTTATCAAATCAGTTGCCATAGATACAATTTAAAATCATACAAATGTTCTTAGCAAAACGTGCCATATATAGATAATATTTTATTAAATTTCATATGTTAATTTATTAAGGTATGATGAAATATTCCATATTTAGAAATGCTTTTTAACACAATTGCACAGACACCCCTTGCACTGTGGTATTAAAACAAATAAAATAGAGTGTAATATATATGTAATGTAAAAAACACTTCATAGGGCGCTGTTATTTTAAAATCATTTTGTGCTTATTTCTTACTTTTTCTTTGTGTTCTCTTTGTATAATAATGATTTGCCGCCTTAATTGTAAATGTATATTGTATTGTATATACCTATAAGTGTATGCTTTTGGTTAAAATAAATGAAATTTATCGGTTGTCAGATCAATCAACATTGTCTATAAAAGTACCCAGACCACTTTTTTCATTTTATTTTATCTATAGTCCGCCCGTTGTGTACAGAAATACTCGGGCTAAATCACTGGGTGCACTATGTGCAGTTAAATAACCTATGTCTTAAAACAGGAACTAACTGACTGACAGGAAATATCTAGGTGATGCAACCGGTCACCATGTAAGTATTTAACAACGCTGTTTCTTTTACGTCCATAATCGGATATTACCCGCTTCTTATAATACAGTATAACCTGCTGTAGAGTCCACCTCTATATAAAGTCCACCTGTCTATTGCAACCGGTCTAAAGTATCCCCAGTGGATTTTACTATATAATGAACCTCTATATAAAGTTCACCTGTCTAATGTGAATAAAGTCCACCCTTTTCAGTCCGAAATGACTCCAGCACCTGTCTATAAAGTCCACTTCATTAATATAATTTTTTATTAAATTTTATAATTTCCCAAATTTTTTGCAGTAAATATCAGCCACATTTCTTTGATACTGTGATGTATGAAGATTGGCATTAAATAATTTTAATATAAATTACTGATCACACTAAATACAATGTAGTAACTTATATAGTTTAAACTACAGTATCAACTGATATTACCTACGTAAAATTTTGAAGAAAATATATGAAGTCATACTTATCATGTCAACAACTGAAGCCATCAGATATAAAGGTAGAAATACCCATTGTTATCTATTTTGATTTAAATATTATTGTTTAATTTGTGACACCTTTGCTGCTACTTATAACAACAAAGACACAATTAGTCAAGTGTATATAATAGGTAGAGTTCAACCAAATAATCTGTTCTGATGTACAGTTTATCAAATTTAAATAGTTTGGTTTTTTTTTAAATAATTATTTCTGAATAATCTGTTTTTAAAAATTAAAATGAAAATAACTTTATTAATGTATATATTAATAAGTTTTTAATAGGTGCCGCATATTTTCACGTTTTTAACTATTTTAAACAGTGTATGTTTACTCGTACATATAGGGGACCCTCTATATAAAGACCACCTGTCTATAAAGTCCACTTTTGCTCAGTCCCCTAGGTGGACTTTATACACAGGTTATACTGTACCTAGATTTTTTACAACTTCTGTATTTGTATCATTGTGATATGATGTTAATGGGTATTAATATTCATTAAGTATGGTGAGATGTTATTATGGTTAAGTGTTATGAGTGCACGAGATTCATGTGCGTCTTAAAGGTCTTTACTTCTAGATTACGTCAGAATGTCAGCGTTTTCACGACATGTTTGATATTTTATTGTATTTTATTTTATTATTTTAATTATATTTATTATTATTATTATATTTTATTTGTGTGAACTCAATTTCTTCAGTGAAGGCATAAAAATTGTTGAATAAAGCCAAATTCAATCACATGCCTTTCAAGAAAGGAATAATTTAAAAATTGTTTTTATGAAATAATTCTGTAGATGAGTACACAAAATGTAACACCATAGTGAAATTGTTACAATTAGTTGTTCCTGCATTTGAAATAGAAATTATGACTTTCATTGGTTGATATCAAATTAAAATAAAATATTCTAAAAGTTAATCTAAACAAATTGATTCAGTAATTTGAAAAATCAATGCTGCATGTTTGTCTCTGTAATTGTTTATTCTAGTTTGTAAAAAGAAAAAAAAGATGCTGTCTGTTGTATAAGTAGCCAATATTCATTAGTTTTTTTATATTATATGCCTAATCTGGTTCTATTTAGGGTAAACTGGAGTAGAGTGAAGAGGGCAAATGGTGTTTTAGACCCGGTCAAGATACTGATTTTTTCACATAAATAGCAAGGTAGTTGGTCCTAAGCTGATGGAGCAAATTGGGGTGCCTAGAGATAGACAAAGGCTTTCCACAAGTAATTGTTAAACTTTCTCATCCTAGGTTCTGTCACTGTGGGATTCTAACCTATCCAGTAACATGTACTTTGATCCTTGAGCATGTGATTCAATTTCATCTAATGATGTTCAACGTCCCAGTCAAGAATATTTCACTTATATCGAGATGTCACCAGCTGTAGATGAAGTAACAGTCACTACCAGTTTTTAAGCCTCGATCAGACTGGTCTGACTTCGAACCCTGACCTCCTTAATACATAGTGAGCACACTACCAACTGAGCAAACATAATAATGTAGGCATGTGGCTTAGACTACTTTTCCACCGAGGCCCAAACGTAAGGGTAGTTTAATAATATGAAATGAATTTTCTGTAGAAAATTTTTATTTACAGGGACATGAAAAACAAGAAGACCATGAAAGCCCTTGACGCTCACCTGAAAATGATGTACACTCAGCTTGATTTTTGCAAACTGGACCATTTCTATAATTTGACCTAGTGACCTACTTATTTACCCAACATGACCCTTAAACATCCTTAACCTAGCTTTTGTGAAGAGGATCATTCTGATAAAGCCTGATAAAATTGGGCTAAAATAGGGGCCCAGGAGTGTAAACAAGGTTTTTCTAAAATTTTATCTAGTGACCTATTTATTGACCCAACCTGACCAATATAAAAACTTTAGCTCGCAAGAGCATCATCCTGAGCACGGTTGATGAAGATTGGGCTGAACTTTTTGCCTCAGAAGTGTTAACACGGTTTTTCTATAATTTGACTTAGTAACCTATTTTTTGAGCCAGTATGGCCCATATACGAAATTGACCTGGTTTTTGTCAAGAGAATCATTCTAACAAATTTAAAAAAAAATGGGCAATAATTAGGGCCTCAGGAGTGTTAACAGGTTTTCTTTTATTTGACCTATTGACCTACTTATTGACTAAACATGGTCCATATACGAATTTGAACTAGCTTTTTTCAAGAATCATTTTGAGCAAGTTTGATGAAGATTGGGCAAAAATTAGGGTTTTCTACTATTTGACCTAGTGACCTACTTATTGACCAAACATGGCCAATATACGAATTTGAACTAGCTTTTGACAAGAGGATCAGATTATTCTGGCCGAGTTTGATGAACATTGGGCTAAAATTGGGGCCTAAAAGCGTTAAATATTTTTCTATTATTTGGCCTAGTGACCTAGAACCAACATGACCCATATACGGACTTCAGCTAGCATTTGTTAAGTGGATCATTCTGAGCAAGTTTGGTGAAGATTGGGCTACAATTGGGGCCTTAGGAGTGTTAACAAGTTTTTCTATAATTTGACCTAGCGACCTGCTTATTGAACCAACATGCCCCATACCCACACTTGAGCTAGCTTTTGTTCAGAGGATCACTGTATGGAAGATCGATGAAAATTGGGCTAAAATTGGATCCTCAGGAGTGTAAACAAGGTTTTCTATAATTTGACCTAGTGACCTACTTATTGACCCAACATGACCATATACAAACGAGCTAGCTTTCGTCAAGAGGATCATTCTGAGCATGTTTGATGAAGATTGGACTAAATTTGTGGCCTCTAAAATGTTAACAAGCAAACATTGACAAACGACACACGAAGGATGACGCACGATGTGCTCATGTGAGCTAAAAATGTTACAAATAAAAACAAGTTCATGTTCATGTAATAAAACAAACATACCAGTCCTTGTCCATATCACAATCCAAAAAACAAAGAAAAAATTTTGCATACTGGCAAAATATGTTATACACGTAAACCTCCATCAAAGAAGTGAAGCCGGGTGCTCCGGAAAGGTAAGCACCTCCTGTCTAGCTAGCTACACCCGTCACGTGCGAGTCAATTTTGAGAATGAAAGGAACAAAGAACTATGGTATGTCAAAAATATCCAGTATAAGTTGGGATAAAGTGACTACATACTTATCAACAATATTGTGATGACGGCCATAAAACTTTTTAAGGGGCCCTGATAAGCCTAGTCTTGCCACATCCTTGTGTCAACAATTTAATTGTAAGTAATTTGCTTCGTTGCAGAAAGTCCCCATAGTGGGAACAAGCTCTACCGTACCGTATTAACTGTGAAACATATACACCATACGCAGGAGAAGCAGGGATATTACTGCAATGAAACGGAAAGTTGACAATAGAAAAATTTAAGTCATCACGTTTGTCGTATAGTTTCAGATGTAACCTTTCGTGGGTGTTATAATTTAGGTATAAGTCCAAATATGAAGCAGAACATGGAGAATCTGTTTTTGGTTTATTATCTTAAACTTTATATTGTTACAAAAGCTTTTTATATTTGTTCAGGACATATAGTCATTGGATATAAAAATAATTATTCAAAAGTGAAGTTAAATAGACCACAATATGTCTGAAAAGACACTTGTGTATTAGGAAAACGCACAATGTTTTTTTTAAACAGAATTTACTTTCATGCATACAAAAAAGCATTGTTTTAATAATCATGGGCATTCTCAGTTATCAATCCATTTTATTATCAATTTGACTCTTGTCAATAGATTGTTATTCTGTAACAATTTCAACTGTTGTATATTGTCTGGTTCAAAAAAATCCATTTTTACAAATAAGGATGCATTCTAGTTTATGGTTTCATGGCTAGATCTATTGTGATTTTTCAAATAAATCTTGAATGGCCTTTGTAGCATGATGTTTGTCTTTGCTTGTTGCTCTGAAAAGAGAAAAAAAAACACAAAAACTCGAGACCTTTGAGTATAACTTGATGAAGCAAAAACGAATTTGAAATATTGAATTACACATTTACTTGAAAAAAAGATCTCCAGACCTTTGATTATAACTCAATGAAAATAAATTAAAACATTGAATTACACATTTACTTGAAAAAGGATCTCGAGACTTTTGAGTATCAATCCATAAAGCATAAAGCAGATGCCAGGTTGTAAATCTTAGTGTAACTACTATAAAGTTGTGCAAGTTGCAATATATTTTACTTTAATTGAGATTTCTCAAGCTAAAGTATAATCAGACATGTTTTACACACAGTTCATCTGTCTTTAAAAATAAACCTTCTGAAAAGGTTTTTCATTTTCTTGATAAAATGTAATTACAATCACACAGCCCAATGTACATTGTATACTTAAGCTTTCCATAATATAATTGGTTTTTATCGAGCTTTACTGAGAAATTTTGCAATTTTGCAATGATGGCAAATTGACTAAGTCTATTAACTCCACAATTTTTACCATGTAAAGCATCAGTGTATGTCATGACCTTTTTTATTCATAAAACCTGTTACCATGCATCGAAAGGCAATTCAAAAATATAACCTGTAATTGTCCTAGATTAAGGCCAGAACTAATAATGTTCTGTTTCATTGCTGTTTTGCCATATGTCATGGTCTGTATTCAAACTTTATTCTACATTAGAATATTGGGATAAGCACTTTACATCCCAGTAGTTGTTACAAAGTTTTGTAAAAGCCTGTAAAAAGTCTTTATTAGCCTTTTTTATTTCTTCTGTGACTTTCTTGGTGTTAAGTTGTTTACTTTAACAGTATGAGCCCAGTCTGGATTTGATCAGTCATACAGTTAAGATTATAACTAAATAATAATTATAAAAAAAAAATTCCTTTCCTGGTAAACTGACATTACAGTTTACAAAAAGATCAAACATCAATTGTCGGTAAGGGCCCTCAGTGGGCAAGTTGTCTAAAGCACACGCTTACGGATCACAGCGTCTCGGGCAGAACCTAGTGTGGAAAGTTTGTCAGTTCGTTTGACGAAGGTCGGTGGTTTTCTTTATGCACTCCGGTTTCCTCCACCATGCAAGAACTGACCGTCTCAAAATAAGTGAAAGAATCTTGACCGAGCGTAAAACACCTTTACTATTCTCTCATTATCTCTCTCAATTACAGGAAACATGTACAACAGTGAAACTGCCAACAGTTTTCAGATCAATGGTAAAGTTGCTAGCTCCAGTTGAATGGGGTGAATGAAAACGTGCATTTTATAACTAATGATAATTAGTAATTTTCACAGAAGTTTTTACAATCGGTACCGTCATTATAAGCGTTTTTACTTAAATTTTGGCAGTGCTGAATGCAAGAAGACAAAAACAATATACAAATATATATTAGGACAGTATATTAATTAATTAATAGCATACTATTGGTGATGAAATGATCTGATCGTGTTTTGGAATCCAGTGATGTGTCATTTCTTCGATTGATCTCGACAAGCCAATTACAGTAGTCTGCCTTCGTCGTTTAATTATTTTGTATCTTCCCTGTCTGATTTTATAACTTTTGAAATTTTAAATAAACTCAATTTACATTTTTAGATCTATAAGTATAACAACTTCCTTGTGTTATATCCTCGAGGCATGGGTTTTCGAGGTATTAATACAAAATCAAAAATAAAACACATACCAAACTTTTTTGTTTAAAAATTAATCTTCAGTAGTTGAGATCAGTCAATGTAAGATTTTATGTGTAATTAACATCTTCCATTTTCGTTTCTGAGTGTACCAAATGAAAGATAATGTTTGAGTACCGGTTCACTCGGTTCTTGTTGATGAGGCATATATTTTCGAGGCATTATAATTTTGCAGTATTAAATCAAAATGAGAAGGTGTATCATCAAATTTTGCTTGTAAACTCATAAAAATAAGTTTTGCAACTAAATATATTGTTTTTTTAGTTGTTTTTAATTTGAATTGTCAAATTGCTCTAATAATTTGGCAAGAAGCCAAACACTTTAATTTTAGTCTAATTTTGTCAGTTTAGATGGCTCTTGATTGGCTAAGTTTGTCTCAACAATATAACATGCAAGCAAGTTTGCAAGTGACAAAATCAGCGGCTGCAGACTTATTTGTAGTCTTCATGGATTAAAATTCAGGAATTAAGAATAGGTAAACTTAAAAATGTACATTCATTTGCCATTTATTGGCACATTTTCTTTTTCATTTAGTGAAATGTTGAAGACAAATGTTGATGTACAATAAATTTCGATCTTCATACACACTAACACACTTCATTCACTCATCAAATACTGATTTAATACGTTAATTGTTTTAATTAGTTTTGAAAACATGGTAAATTATGACATGGACAGTAAAAACACTCTGTCTTCTCAATAAATTAACTGGACAACAAAATTTTAGGTATGTCCAATCGCTAAAGTCATTGTGCATGCACTGTCCCCAGTTTAAAATCATAAGCGCTCTTTTTAAGTGCATCGGGCCTTGACTGTTCACATACACAACATTTATCATCACCATCATCACTCAAATCAGATTCAAATTCATCATCAGAGTCAGATACAACAATTTGTTGACAACCAGACGGACCAGATAAGTGTGACTGCTTGGTAGATTCCACTCTTTTAATTTTCTTTGCACTCTCACTTTCACATTTGTTTTCTTTGCCAGTTTTTCATTTTACATTCTTGTTTCCCGTCTTAGACTTGTCTTTTCTTGCACTTCGCTTACCTATCTGACATTCAACATGTTCCTGTTTTTTGCTCAATATATCATCCTCTGTGATAGCCCTTCCAGCAACGACTGTAGACAGCACTTTTCTCTTCTTACTCGCACAGTTCTCTCCACCCTTTCCAACTTTGCTTTCCAATTTTCAACAAAATGTGTGATGTAATTAAAGTCAGTGTCATCAGCTTCAGCTCGAGATTCACCTGTAGAATTATCCAGTCTGGTAGGCTCAATGTGACTTTTTTCCTCTGTAGTAGTTTTACTGTCATCTAAACTTACACTTGTGATGGTAGATGACATCAGCTTCTATGGTCGTATTACTGTAGCCTCAAATGAAAATATACCAGTTTTTTTGAAAGAAGACTTCAAATTATCTATAGAGAGAGCCTGAATGTATGCTTTACAAGCTAGATGTCTTATAACATATCGTGTAATATTGGTATGATTACTTATCATATAAGAATGAATAGAGCTGCTAAACGATTCTGTTTAATGGACCAAAACATCCTACATCAAGTGGCTGTAGCAGTCGACTGGTGTGAGCAGGGAGTACAAATAAAATTATATTCTGTTGTTTTGCCGATTTAATAAGTTCAAGTGAAACATGAGACGTGTGTCCATCAAATATCACAACAACTGGCTGCTTCAATGGTAATCTTTAAACATATTTGACGAAGTGTTCTTTCATGTAGGTTTTGCAGATGGAGGCATTTGACCAACCACTCTCACTCACTGTACCATTTGAACCTGTAGTACAATAATCCAATAATTCTGAGCGCATCCTTGCTCCAGGAAAGATTAAATAAGGTGGTAGATGGGTGCCAATTGCATTTCCACAGCCAATGATGGCGACGGTGAAAGCTCTTTCAGAGGTCGCACACTGGTGCTTGCTCCCAACTCCAGCAACAATATTAGGTATGTTAAAAATATGATGGTATACATTAGTTCATATTTGTTTAATACTGCCTCTAGTTCTGCAAAATATTTCTCAATGTTATCTTGGTTGGCAGATTTAGAACGTAAAATTGATTATTTTCTTCCTTTTTGATCTTCAGTTCAGGCCATCTTTGTAAAAAAGACACATACCATTGCTTCTTAATGGTTTCATCTGGGTACGTTTCCCACATTAAGATGTGTATTCCGAGGCAATTTCAAGCACTTCAGCTTTTCTTTAACCATATCGTAATGACGCCATGTGGTCATAGGAGTTTCACCAATGCTGCTTTCTCGTCAATGGACCAGACTTGATGGTTTCCTTACTGATTCTTTCAGCTATCCGATCTCGCAATGTTGTTTCTTTTTTGCATTTAGCTTTCGATGGAACCAAAACAAAAACACCGTCACGTGACTGATTATGCGCGAGCAATGGTACCTCGAAACGTATGTACATCAAAAACATACGACTTGGCGATAATCCATATTACACGGAAAGCATGCACACTGGTGGTCTGTTAGGTCATCGTTGAGACACTTAGTAAACATAACCCTCCTTGTACTATGTGAACACTTCATTAAAATGCATTTTGTAAATGAAAGTATACTCCATATTGTTTATCGCATTGCCAGTTGAAGGCGTAAGGCATGACGGGAGTAGGTGTGGCATAGTAGATATCTCCCTATACAACATTTAGGAATCTTCGGTCAAAGGTCTAAGGTTACCGCTAGGAGTCACTTGACCTATCAATTCCTGTATAATTAAAAAATTTATTTAACGCCAAAGACCAGAGACAGAATTCGTAAATTCACAAAACTCAGTGTAATATTTAAAATGCAACGCGGGACAAATTAAAATATTAAATTTAATATGGATAATCATGTACTGTTTAATAATTAAAAGATGGGTTTTGGTGCTTAGCAATTCAAATCGGGGACCTTTTCGGATTTAAAAAACACACTCCTATTGGCTTCACATAATGACATTGCTACCAGAATATTGCGCGTATACCGATTTAACTTGTTTAATTTTGGAAAGTGAAAAAAGGTCTTAAATCCCATGACAGATGGACTTGCCATTCTATATCTAACTTGCTATTTGCATGATGGGATTGCTATATCCGTTTGATAAACTTTCAAGCATTAATTCGAAAAAATTCGGAAAACTTGGCTACGTGACCTCTTTCTCTGTTTGACACCATTTTCTGTTCCACCATCTGCGCCGGAAGCAGTTTTTGTCCGGTACCGCTTACAAAAACATAACTTGTAATGGATAATGATTAACCGAACAAGACCGAGACTGGAAAGCGGTGCGAAACAGAGCAGATTGTAATGATTTGGGATACTAATTTTCACAATTTTAGCGAATCCTTCATAGAATGATTTTCTGTTATTAATATCTGGGGTCCTCGTTAATTCATTTGTTCATTGAATATGAATGAATGAATGAATAAAAGAATGAACGAACAAATGAACAAACTAACGAATGAACGTACAAACGAACGAACGGTCGAAAACAGGAATGAATAAATTAATTAATGAATGAATATTTGAGTAATTTTAAATTTTAATAATTAAAAAATGTTAAATCATTGCAGTAAAAATCGAATATAAAAAATCATTTTACACCTTTAATGCCCGATTTTTTAATAAATATTTGAAGATACAACCAGATTTTACGACAGTGAATGTACGTTTTACGACCACAAGGCAAGTATTTGTAATGGAAAATATTTAACTTATCAAGGCTAAGATCAAAAAGCGGTAAGAAACAGATTGTTATGATTTGAGATACTCAGTCATTTTTACAATTTTAGAAAATCCTATATAAGATAATGTTCTGTAATTAACATCAAGAGTCTTCCTTGGCCAAGCTGTCTATAACAACAATACATTACATACTATACAACATCATTTTTATATTCATGCTCATGGTTGTTTTGTTTTGTTGAAAAAAAATCTTTTTTATACAATTTTGTTTTCTTTGAATTGTAACCCATTCCGCCATCGGGTAGTAAATAACTTCTTCATCTGCCCCAGTTCCTATTGTTTGCTATCTTGTCTTCGTCTTCTGGTGTCATTGCTTTGTTTCACTCTTTTATCCTGTCTAAGTTTGTTATACGATCCATTGCATTTTGGTTTTCTTTTTATCATTTACTGTTTTTTGTAATCTTCTATCTTTTATGTATCTCTTGTTTTGTAAATTTCATTTTTTTTAAGTTGAACAAATCAACAATATGCCTTGATTACAGTATAACTGTTTTTACTAGTATAGGTTTTAGTAAGACTTGGGGTCTGAGCTAACTATAGTGTTTAACTCAATTGATACTGAAGCAGTTTTGTTTATATATTTCTTCAAAAAGAAGATTAATAGTGGCTTCCATGATTAGTCAAATTTGTTCAAATCAAAATAAAACAAATGTAGAATATCCAATATAAAAATTGCCGAATAACAATTATAACAATTTTATAATTTTTACAATTTTACCCATCTGTTCCTAAATAGACGTTGAAATCCTTGAAGTTTTTATTTATTTATTTTTTATCATTTATTTATATATATATTTTTTTTAAAAATCCGGTACTATTTTATACCTTATTTTCAAGAAGTAAAAGTAAAATATTACACAAAAAATCATTACCAACATTTTGTTGTAAACTTGTTTTGTTATTTAAAAAATGGTCTGCATATTATGCCTTTTTTATATGATATGATAAAAACGAAATTGAGTGATAAAGAACATAATCTGGTAAATATAGAACCAGAAGTAAAAAATGTTCTTTATTTAAATACATCTTTGGGGTAGAAGAAACGTTTTTAAAATGTATTTGCTGAGGCAAGTTTTTATATATTTTTGAATTTGCATGGCATAATTATGTACAAAATTGTAAAAGATTAAAAATACATAAAAACTGTCGAGATGTTTTTGTTTTCTATCATCTAGTTAGAGTTGAAGACATCACAAGTATTTTTGACTATTTTTGCCACAAATTACTTTAAATTTGAATCTTTTATTATTTTGTAAAGTAATTGACTTTCACGAATTCTCTTTCTACATAAATTTATCTGACTAAAAATAGGAAGCAAGTAAGGAATAGGTTTTCTTCAACGAAAATATTTTTCAACAAGGATTAACACATGATAACTGGATGTTTGTCGAGATGTGCCATGTTTGGCGACAAACTGATTGACCTTTTATCTATAACATTATCTATACATGACGCAGGTAAAAAATCAAGGTCTTATGAATTTTAAATGTTTTAATAAACTAAATAGATCTTTAAGGTAATGTTAGTTCTAAGTCTTGAAATTTGTTTATGGTACAAAAACCATAATAATCCTTCGTTCAAATATCTGTTTGTCTTTTCCTGTTTTGTCTATTTGTCTTTTTTAGTCTTTGTTATTTGTCTTTCCTTGTCTTGTTTAATTTGTTAATTTTGTCCTGATTTTTTGTCTTCATCTATCGCCTTTTTCCGTTTTTTCTTGTCTTGCTTCATTTAATTTTTCATGTCTTGTTTTATTTGTTTTTCTTGTCTTGTTTAATTTGTCTTTTTTCTTGTTTTGTTTTATTTGCTTTTCTTGTCTTGTTTTATTTGATTTTTGTGTCTTCTTTTATTTGTTTTTTTTTCTTGTCTTGTTTTATTTGTCTTTTTCTTGTTTTGATTGATTTTTCTTGTGTTGTTTGTTGTTTTTTGTGTCTTGTTTTATTTGTTTTTCCTTGTCTTGTTTTATTTGTCTTTTTCTTGTTTTGATTGATTTTTCTTGTTTTGTTTGTTTGTTTTTTTTTTGTGTCTTGTTTTATTTGTTTTTCTTTGTCTTGTTTTATTTGTTTTTTTTTATCTTGTTTTTTTTTGTGTGTTTTGTTTTATTTGTTTTTCCTTGTCTTGTTTTATTTGTCTTTTCCTTGTTTTGATTGATTTTTTCTTGTGTTGTTTATTTATTTTTTTTTGTGTCTTGTTTTATTAGTTTTTCCTTGTCTGGTTTTATTTTTTTTGTATCTTGTTTTATTTGTTTTTCCTTGTCTTGTTTTATTTGTTTTTCCTTGTGTTGTTTTATTTGTTTTTCCTTGTCTTGTTTTATTTGTTTTTCCTTGTCTTGTTTTATTTGTCTTTTTCTTGTTTTGATTGATTTTTCATGTGTTGTTTGTTTTTTTTTTGTGTCTTGTTTTATTTGTTTTTCCTTGTCTTGTTTTATTTGTCTTTTTCTTGTTTTGATTGATTTTTCTTGTGTTGTTTGTTTGTTTTTTTGTGTCTTGTTTTATTTGTTGTTCCTTGTCTTGTTTTATTTGTTTTTCCTTGTCTTGTTTTATTTGTTTTTTTCTTGTTTTGATTGATTTTTCTTGTGTTGTTTGTTTTTTTTTTGTGTCTTGTTTTATTTGTTTTTTTTTTATCTTGTTTTTTTTTTGTGTTTTGTTTGATTTATTTTTCCTTGTCTTGTTTTATTTGTCTTTTTCTTGTTTTGATTGATTTTTCTTGTGTTGTTTGTTTGGTTTTTTTGTATCTTGTTTTATTTGTATTTCCTTGTCTTGTTTTGTTTGTTTTTTGTATCTTGTTGTATTTGTTTCTTTTTTGTGTCTTGTTTTTTTGTTTTCTCTTGTCTTGTTTTATTTGTCTTTTTCTTGTTTTGATTGATTTTTCTTGTGTTGTTTTTGTTTGTCTTTTTCTTGTTTTGATTGATTTTTTCTTTTGTTGTTTGATTGTTTTTTTTTGTGTGTCTTGTTTTATTAGTTTTTCCTACTCTTGTTTTATTTGTTTTTCCTTGTCTTGTTTTTATTTGTCTTTTTCTTGTTTTGATTGATTTTTTCTTTTGTTGTTTGATTGTTTTTTTTTGTTGTGTGTCTTGTTTTATTAGTTTTTCCTTGTCTTGTTTTATTTGTTTTTCCTTGTCTTGTTTTATTTGTCTTTTTCTTGTTTTGATTGATTTTCTTGTGTTGTTTGTTTGTTTTTTTTTGTGTCTGGTTTTATTTGTTTTTCCTTGTCTTGTTTTATTTGTTTTTCCTTGTGTTGTTTTATTTGTTTTTCCTTGTCTTGTTTTATTTGTTTTTCCTTGTCTTGTTTTATTTGTCTTTTTCTTGTTTTGATTGATTTTTCTTGTGTTGTTTGTTTGTTTTTTTTTGTTTCTTGTTTTATTTGTTTTTCATTGTCTTGTTTTATTAGTTTTTTTGTATCTTGTTTTTATTTCTTTTTTGTGTCTTGTTTTATTTGTTTTTCCTTGTCTTGTTTTTATTTGTCTTTTTCTTGTTTTGATTGATTTTTTCTTTTGTTGTTTGATTGTTTTTTTTTTTGTGTGTGTCTTGTTTTATTAGTTTTTCCTTGTCTTGTTTTATTTGTTTTTCCTTGTCTTGTTTTATTTGTCTTTTTCTTGTTTTGATTGATTTTTCTTGTGTTGTTTGTTTGTTTTTTTTTGTGTCTGGTTTTATTTGTTTTTTCCTTGTCTTGTTTTATTTGTTTTTCCTTGTGTTGTTTTATTTGTTTTTCCTTGTCTTGTTTTATTTGTTTTTCCTTGTCTTGTTTTATTTGTCTTTTTCTTGTTTTGATTGATTTTTCTTGTGTTGTTTGTTTGTTTTTTTTTGTTTCTTGTTTTATTTGTTTTTCATTGTCTTGTTTTATTAGTTTTTTTGTATCTTGTTTTTATTTCTTTTTTGT
Organism: Tegillarca granosa; assembly: GCA_029721355.1. NCBI lineage: Eukaryota > Metazoa > Mollusca > Bivalvia > Arcoida > Arcidae > Tegillarca > Tegillarca granosa. The sequence continues at coordinate 36,038,169 of CM056608.1, read as the reverse complement.
GTCTTGTTTTATTTGTTTTTCCTTGTCTTGTTTTTATTTGTCTTTTTCTTGTTTTGATTGATTTTTTCTTTGTTGTTTGATTGTTTTTTTTTTTTTTGTGTGTGTCTTGTTTTATTAGTTTTTTCCTTGTCTTGTTTTATTTGTTTTTTCTTGTCTTGTTTTATTTGTCTTTTTCCTTGTTTTGATTGATTTTTCTTGTGTTGTTTGTTTGTTTTTTTTTTGTGTCTGGTTTTATTTGTTTTTCCTTGTCTTGTTTTATTTGTTTTTCCTTGTGTTGTTTTATTTGTTTTTCCTTGTCTTGTTTTATTTGTTTTTCCTTGTCTTGTTTTATTTGTCTTTTTCTTGTTTTGATTGATTTTTCTTGTGTTGTTTGTTTGTTTTTTTTGTTTCTTGTTTATTTGTTTTTCATTGTCTTGTTTTATTAGTTTTTTTTGTATCTTGTTTTTATTTCTTTTTGTGTCTTGTTTTATTTGTTTTTCCTTGTCTTGTTTTATTTGTCTTTTTCTTGTTTTGATTGATTTTTCTTGTGTTGTTTGTTTGGTTTTTTTTGTATCTTGTTTTATTTGTATTTCCTTGTCTTGTTTTGTTTGGTTTTGTATCTTGTTGTATTTGTTTCTTTTTTGTGTCTTGTTTTTTTTGTTTTCTCTTGTCTTGTTTTATTTGTCTTTTTCTTGTTTTGATTGATTTTTCTTGTGTTGTTTTTATTTGTCTTTTTCTTGTTTTGATTGATTTTTTCTTTTGTTGTTTGATTGTTTTTTTTTTGTGTGTCTTGTTTTATTAGTTTTTCCTACTCTTGTTTTATTTGTTTTTCCTTGTCTTGTTTTTATTTGTCTTTTTCTTGTTTTGATTGATTTTTCTTATGTTGTTTGTTTGTTGTTTTTTTTTGTGTGTCTTGTTTTATTTGTTTTTCTTACTCTTGTTTTATTTGTTTTTCCTTGTCTTGTTTTATTTGTCTTTTTCTTGTTTTGATTGATTTTTCTTATGTTGTTTGTTTGTTGTTTTTTTTTGTGTGTCTTGTTTTATTTGTTTTTCCTACTCTTGTTTTTATTTGTTTTTCCTTGTCTTGTTTTTATTTGTCTTTTTCTTGTTTTGATTGATTTTTCTTTTGTTGTTTGATTGTTTTTTTTTTGTGTGTCTTGTTTTATTAGTTTTTCCTTGTCTTGTTTTATTTGTTTTTCCTTGTCTTGTTTTATTTGTCTTTTTCTTGTTTTGATTGATTTTTCTTATGTTGTTTGTTTGTTGTTTTTTTTGTGTGTCTTGTTTTATTTGTTTTCCTACTCTTGTTTTATTTGTTTTTCCTTGTCTTGTTTTTATTTGTCTTTTTCTTGTTTTGATTGATTTTTTCTTTTGTTGTTTGATTGTTTTTTTTTTTGTGTGTCTTGTTTTATTAGTTTTTTCCTTGTCTTGTTTTATTTGTTTTTCCTTGTCTTGTTTTATTTGTCTTTTTCTTGTTTTGATTGATTTTTCTTGTGTTGTTTGATTGTTTTTTTTTTGTGTGTCTTGTTTTATTAGTTTTTCCTTGTCTTGTTTTATTTTTTTTTTATATCTTGTTTTATTTGTTTTTGTATCTTGTTTTGTTTTTTTTTTTTGTGTCTGGTTTTATTTGTTTTTTCCTTGTCTTGTTTTATTTGTTTTTCTTTGTCTTGTTTTATTTGTTTTTCCTTGTCTTGTTTTATTTGTCTTTTTCTTGTTTTGATTGATTTTTCTTGTGTTGTTTGTTTGTTGTTTTTTTTTGTTTCTTGTTTTATTTGTTTTTCATTGTCTTGTTTTATTAGTTTTTTTGTATCTTGTTTTTATTTCTTTTTTGTGTCTTGTTTTATTTGTTTTTTCCTTGTCTTGTTTTATTTGTCTTTTTCTTGTTTTGATTGATTTTTCTTGTGTTGTTTGTTTGTTTCTTTTTTTGTGTCTTGTTTTATTTGTTTTTTCCTTCTCTGTTTTATTTGTTTTTTTATCTTTGTTTTTTTTTTGTGTTTGTTTGATTTGTTTTTTTCCTTCTCTTGTTTATTTGTCTTTTTCTTGTTTTGATTGATTTTTCTTGGGTTGTTTGGTTTTTTTTTTT